>JAADVL010001020.1:0-10723 GCA_023334995.1 Pythium sukuiense
CTGGCTGGGCAGCAGCTCGCCATCGCCATTGACGCGAATGGGATCGCCCACGGGCTCGTAGATCTGAGCGGACTCGAGCGTCGGCACCACGGCGGCTGACAGCGCGCCGACGTACACCGGCGTCAGGGACGAAGCGGTGGACAGCGGCGCCGTGCGTGACGATAGCAACGTCGCCTGGAAGTCTTCTATGCGGACGCCTGGGGCATCCGAGCGTGTGTCGTTCGGCGTGCCAGGGCCGTGGCGATTCATGGCCACAGTCTTCTGACTGGAATCAGTGATAGTGAGGCACTGACAACGGTGCGAGGACCACTAAGCCCGACACTGCGTTCAAGGACGCAATCGTTTCGTCAGCGTGGCCGTTTGTACGCCCGGCTCGGACTGGAAGTCGATGCTCAGAGACAAATGGGGGACTGTGGGTTGGTTTCACCTTCATGTGGTACGGAATCGATTAATTACGCCTTGTTTTGAATTTGCGCGAGAGCTAGTGTCGCTAACATAGTAGCTCAAGGTGTTAAAGCATATTGGGTGCGTGGGCCTACTAATTTAGCGTTTGAAACACACTCACTTGGCTTGAGCCGCCGTTGCTCGTGAAAGCGTTAGCACCAAGAGCTCCACGGACCGCTGGGATTGGCGACGATGGCGTAGCTCTAGCCAGTAGGCCATCGCTCTTGGGCGTCCACTGAGTCCAAGCGTCGATCTCATTGCGAGTACTTTCGCTGGTCAAGTGAGGAGGTCTTCAGGGTCTTCAGGGTCTTCAGCGAACGTACCGATCGAGAGAATGGGGGCATGCACGCAAGGTGCCGTCCGCTCGCCTTCATTGTGATGTTCGAAGCGAGCCATGGTATGAATCCGAGTGACTCGAGATTGGCCAGAGACAGACCTGGTCCAAGCCGGTGTCATTGTGTGTGGCTGTTTCGGTTGAGCTCGTGCGTTTTCCTCAGTCAACAGCGTGAACTCCTGCGGCGCAAATCAATCATTGCACCAGAAATGGCTCGAAACCAAGGCCGCTCCACTGCGTTTCCAGTCCATGACACGAAGGCGGTATTGAGTGTTCCCGGGAGAGTTCTCGTCTTCGTGAAGTGGTCCTCCGCGTCTGTCTACACCGCCTGTCTACACCGCGGAGCCAATCTCACGCCGGAAAGTTGTTGCGGAGTCACATACACCACAATTCATCCACTCAGCTTTGATTTCGATAGACAACGCCAGGAGCTCACTGCGCAACTTCAGAAGGATTCTCGCTGCATGATGTACAGCCTCTTTCACGTGTGTGTTGGTGTTCCGCACTGCTGTCGAAGCTCACAACGATCAAAAGTTATCCGACTCAAGTTCTCCCAGTGGACTTGGCATGGTTCGATTATGGCGATTTGAGATTGAATGCAACGACCACGAAAAGACTTTGGACTTTGAACTCGCATTGAGGCCAATAGATGACATTCTCCGATTCACCATAGAGCCAGAGTAGCGTTAGATAAATCCAAAAGAGGAAATCAGTCGAGCAACTCCGGCGGCATTGCATCGAAACACATTTTTTGTTTGTCAACTCGAACCGACTTTCGTCTCCAGGAGAGCTACAGTACTATTGACTCTTGATGTCCGCGCTGCACAACTTTGTAAAGGAGCGACAGTGCATACTGCAGGTCGTGGTGTCCGATCCGGAACGCATTTCATTGGGGTTGAAGTTGCTGACAAATACAAAAACCCCAGAGCGTTTCTTTTACGGTGTGTGGATGTATGTTTTAACTGGGATCATCTCCTCTCTCTGCTGCGGTCAATGTATCTGCGAACGTCAAGCTGGGTTTTTTATGCTCTTCACCAACTTGGATGGCATCCATGCTGTCAATTTGCACTCCATGATCTTAACCACACCAGGCGGGGCTGGTAGAATGATTTACATTGGTGGACTTCTCCCTATACATGAACTCTAACGCATCGAGTTATCCGAGCAGTCATTGTATCACATCGCGGTGATTGTTCACGCTACAAAGCCACCTGAGCATCACATAATAGAAATGTTACTTCTCTGGAATTCGTCGCGGCAAAAGTTTCGAAATCGGCCATTTCTTCGTAGATTCTAGCCGAGGATTTCCACACATCGACAAATTTAGCTCCTGCGGTTTTGGCTAAAAAAATGACGAATGCAATCATTCGTTGGAATTCCTCGGTCAAAATGACCGACGATGGTTTCTATTGGCATCATGAATACACAGCACAAACCCAATGAAAAGCAATGCATTAGAGGACTAATGTGAATGCACACTATCGATCAGGGTTGCGCAATGCGTTCGCGAGCTAGTGTCCACGAAAGCTGGAGCAATCGACGAAATCTATCCTTCGGAGTCTTGATCGCATTGGAATTTGATCTCTCACACGGGCGTACGCTTGAGCAGCTTGGCCCTTCTGACTGGCGTGCGAGTGCAATCTGTGGCTCGGTGACAAGCGACTCGACGATATTCATAATCCGCTTGATCTCAATGAGCTGTACCTTCCGATCTTTGCCATCCATGTCGTGTTTGCTCAGAGCACGCTCCTCCGTAGCAGAGATGACACCTTCGACCAGGGGGTTCGGGAGCTGTCGTGGTTCGCGTCGACGCGAGTCACACCCGAGCAGTCGTGGTGTGGAGCGCGGCAATGGCTATGGGGACCGGCACAACCAACAACCAAGCTGAGTGCCACGGCCTCCTCACGGGCCTCACAGCCGCCCATGAGCACCAGTGCGGCCTCTCCAAATCGTCGGTGACAGCGAACTCGTCCTCCAGCAGATGGGATATCGTCCGCCGCGCAACGCCTCGCTGCACGAGTACTACGCGCCGGCACGGAGACTAGCTGACACCCTACAGGTCCGTGTATGGACTCACCATCGCAGTGCCTACAACAGCATGGCGGATGCTGCCGCCAATGACGCCATGGATAAGGCAGCCAGCAGCCAAGTCCACCGGAACAGATCGCGTCGACATCGTCAGTCGGCACCAGAACGACTTTCAGCACTGGCAAGTCAGCCACATAGTTACGTTGTGTAGCATCCCCTCTGGGCTCGTGCCCGGCTATTGGACTCAAAGAGCAGACTAATAGACCTCACTTCATCATCATCAGAGATCACACCTTCGATTGAAGCCGCTGAGAGCGTACTGGGTTCAATTTATTTGTTACATGATCTTCGAGGTCTCTGCTCACAATTCTTTGGTAGTTCGTGTACGGCGTCGGTGAGTTTGTCAACAGCAGTGATGATACTGATGTGCTGCTCAACGCGGTTGTCGATTTCGTCAATTGCGATGCCACCTGGCCTTTAGTGTCGCATCGATGCCAAGTCCAGATGCCACTTAGAAACGACAGAATCGTCGTCAGAAAAGCAGGACGAATTCCAACTGTCAATACATTTCTATTTTGTGGCTACCGTGAAAACGCCGGTCACACGGAGATTACAATCCTGCCATAATTTTTCAATAACACGTAGAATACAATTATATTGGAAAACATATGACTGGTGCGAAGCGATGCCATTACAGTGTACAATAGAGACTTGTATTTCCCGAACGCTGCTGCACGGACGTTGTCCACATGTTTGTACAGCGATGGAAGACCTTCTCGCGGCATCATAACGTCGCTCGACTGGAAATGGTGAGTATGAGCTGGCATGGGTCGTCGCGTGAGCCGATCGTAGTCGCGCACGGCTCGTGGAGTGGCTACATCACACAAGCCCAGATCCATGAACGTTATCCGGTGGACCTGGCCAATCCATCGCTTGAGAAGAAGCTTGTGGTACACATATGAGAGGTATTCCATTTCGATGCTGAGGGTCGTGTGATTCACTACGATGTCGAGCTTGACCTTGGTTCTCGACGTCAAGCGTCTGCACGTGTCTTGAGAGGACAGAGAGGAATACAGCTAGAATGATAGAATCTACATGTGGCACGGCCCACAAGGAGGCTTGTAAGTGAGCAGGAAGCACAGTTAATCGGATAGAAAGCGCGGTGTGTTAATTTTGTGTGTTCAAAGGCTTGTGCGTCGCGACGAACTTGCATCAACCCATAGGCGAGATACAATTAATTTGAATTGGTCTGTATTAACTCTTGCGTTCCCGCCTTTTTGTCTTGATTTTTGTATAGGGCAATTTCCATAGTGAAGGGCTTAAATAACGATAACACGGTTATTTAAGGCTTTTGCGGTAGTCACTTTTGTTTTTCCATGCAAATATTCCTGGCGATATTGTACGGATTCTCGTACAATGCCCACGTTACGGTTATTTAAGACGGTCTTGCGGTAGGCATGGGATTGGCTGAAAATGAGTCGTCAAATATCCTGGCTCGAAAATAGACTCCTCGAACATAGAAGGACTCCGAAGATACCAACTCCTACTGTTCTGGTTGCGTAGACAGTTGGTGGCGATACCAGCGTCGTTGGTCAACGGACGCTTGAGACTCTGGTGACTCTGTCATCCCGAATTTGGCATCCACAGCCACAGCCGAATGGAATTACCGTTTGCGCCGAAGGCGTTTCCAAATTCCAGGAGCAACTCTCGAACGGGTAGCAGTCGCGATCATTGATGTCGCCTCCGTTGGGATTCCGGTACGTGTAGTCACCCTTTTCAACATGGTTGGAGACGGAGATGCGTGTGTGGTGACCCGAGGAATCTTAGACTGCATTGAAATGCCTGATGTGACTGTGTTTTGGCACTTGATCCGCGCGGATCAACTACCTCAAAACCCACCACTCGTAAGGGATATCACTCCATCGACAGCAGTTGGAGTGATGATATGTGTATTCGGTGAGGGATCCATGTCGTTGAGTAGCATGGCGCAGAAGACAGTAGGGAAAATGTCAGCTTTGCGATTTTCGAAGGGCCAGCGCGTTGTCTACCAGTGCAATCTAGTCTATAGTGTCGCGAAGTCTGCTGGAATATATCTACACTGTCCGTGTATCGCACAAGGCGTCGCGGCAAGCGTATCGATCTTCCACGCGGTCAAGTATCCGTGCTCGTTCAATACCGATCTCCAAGTTGGCGACGTCAGGGTGTATCCGAGGGCGTTCAAGCCTGCCGGAAGTTCCGGTTGTGCGTATCGTGGCGCAAAATGGAAGAACGTCTTGGACCACTGGTCATTCTGCAAGTACAACCCACAGAAGTAGCAGCGCATCCCAAGAAGCGTTGTCAAAGTGCAGTGCGACCAGTGCGACCATCCGCCGTTCGATCTGATGAACTCACTTGCGCAGGACAAGGCAAGAAATCATCGCCGCCCCCATCCAAACCAGACAGCGACGATGAAGACTTCGATTGGTTCCTTTCTTCTAGTGAGCAACGATTCTGCTGCGGAACCCGCGAAACGCAAATTGCAAAGGCGACGTACAGATGATCGAATGAACTGCGCTACAATTCCACCGAACGTGTCTAGTTCAATTTCTCTTTGTCACCGACGTCGGAAGAAGCGTGTCTTGAGCCGTGCGATGAAGATGAGGCGCACAAGTTGGTCGGCGCGAAGCTTCAGACGATATCAAGGTTCGACGTTCGCCAGCCACGTGGTCGCATGGAGTACAACGCTGGATAGATGACTTGTCGCGCTGTCACTGCACTTGTGCAGGCGTACGGTGGTCTTTATCAACAGGATGTCTTCGTCGACATTGGCGCTGGTGTGGGAAACGTGGTCTTACAAGTTGCTGTACAAACACACGCGAGTGCGATCGCTGTCGAAATATGGGATGAGCTAGCCGCTTTGACTCGAGCAATCATTCATCGCAATCACCGTGAACGAAGATGCTCAAGGAGAAGCGTCATCACTTCCAAACGGCGTCGTCAAGTTTCCTTGCGTATCTGGGACGGTGAACGAGAGCAACGAGTACGCTGGAAGTCTGAAGGGAGGTGCAATCACGCTCGAGGAGATGCTACGTTTCTTCGTCATGATGTTCTACATGACCGTCATTCGGAAGGGGGGGTAGAGCAACTACTGGGTTGCACAACCAGAAGACGAGATCAGGAAGGCCATGTCCTCGAATGGAGAACAGGATGAACAGACCAACATTCGTTTCAGCTTCGACAGCATCATGACGAAGAAACGGTTCCAGTTCATTCGAAAAAACTACTTGTGTTTTCGAAGCGACGTTAGCCTTGCCGACCTCAAGAAAGACCCAGTGAGCCGAATCCGACCTCTCATCAACATGCTGAAGTTCACAAGCCCGAAGTACGTTTTGCTCGTTCGGAACGTGGCAGTGGAGGTGTCGAGCATCGCGTGTCGTTCGAAGTACGGTCGTCACCTAATCGTTTACAATGCGTCAAAGCGTACGTGGAAGTTCCATTTCAAGATCTACGCTTACTGCTGTGCGACGTCTTGGCTGATGGTCGTATTCAGACTCCACTGCTCGAGCGACATGGAAGACCGATTGTCGGGTGTAATTGCGGCCAAGGATGCTTGGTACTTTGACGATCGACTACCGTTCTCGTCTAGCATTCGTCAGATCGTGTTGGAGGTGACAAGGCCTCTTCACGGGTCCAAGCGCGTGGTTAACACCGACAATTTCTGCACCTCCGTGACACTACTGCTCAGCCTTCGCGACGTCGGCATGTACAGTCGCGGTATCATCCGTGCAGGGTCCGCTCACTTCCCGAAAGCGCACATGTTCGCCAAGAAGGCCAAGGAACGACTGAGCAAGACCGGTCAGATCGTGGCAGCCTCTTGGATGGATGGTTCTGCTGTAAACATCATTTCCAACGCTGATTCTTCGGACATGGGCGCGGTAACCCGAAAGATTGGAAGCAAGGAGATCTCTTTCCCAGCCCCAAGTTATGTCTCCGAGTACAATGCTCACATGCAGGGTGTTGACCGACTCGATCATCTCCACGCCATGTTCTCGATTGCTGACGGCCACAAGAAGCTCGCACTCGCTTTCATCGACATCGCTCGAGTGAATGCGTACGTCACCATGTGTCGAAACGACGACGTCGATCCAAGAATGAACCGTGATGTGCACCGGCAGTTCATGCTGGATCTTTCCATCCAGCTTATAACTGGGAAGTGGAAGGAGACCGTTGAAGATGAAGACATGCTATTCTCGGACGAGCCAATCACATCAACTCCATCCACTACTGCGTCCCCACCACGCACGCCTACTGCCATCCGTTCTCCCATCCCTGCATGTGAGTTCGTTTTGGCCAAGCTCAAGTTTCCAGATGCAACTTGAGGCAAGCGCTGATGCAAGGTGTGCACGTTCGAGGGGCGACAAGCGACAATGATGACCAACTGCTGCGTTCGGCACAACGTGTACTTATGCTCAATGTTGCACCCTTCAATTCCAGCGCTCGCGTCAGTCGTTTGTCCCCATCAGGACTGGACGTGTTAGCGCAAGTACCACTATTTCTACATTCCCGCAGGTGTGTTCAATTCGAAGGGGCATTTTAAAAAGGTCGTCAGCCATATTCAACGCATGGAGAACGCTTCAACTTGTACCAGAGGAAACGGTGGACGAAGATACTTAGCGCCACGATGTGCTAAGTCCCGAGGTCGATGTATACTCTCGTCTGACGGCGAGTCACCGCCAAGTCCTACCGTACCAGCCTACGCCCACTGATTTCGAGCCAGCACCAAGTCCTGCCTTTCCAGGATCAAGCCCGCCCACACTCCTTTTTACCCCGTTTGGCGGAGCGCAAACGAATGCAGCCATGGACAGTGGGTCGATGGCGCCGACACCACCGTATCATGAATTTCGACGTGACCCTAAACCCTCGACGGAGGGGTAGGGAGGTAGCGAGCCGTTGGGGTGTCGGTGACGTTCGCGCGGGCGTTGACGGCGCGATCAACGACGACGCCTCCGAGGCCGCCGCCATGTTCGACCGAAGTCAACTTCAGAAACATTGGAAAATGGAGTGGACACGTTTCACGCCTGCAGGGTTCCCTCGCGTTTGGAAAGCCACAGATCAAACGCATTATACCTGTCCAATGGTTCCACTAGCTGGATGCCAAACTCCAAATCTTCAAGCTCACTCATCAAGAAAGCTAACGCTCTAGTGAAGTCTACACGTTGTTTACCAGTCATTCGATGCACTTGGGTTAGCATTCAATCGATGGTCGATTCCTATTGGTGCAAAAGAACCGTAACGAGGCGATTCTACACAGATTTCCGTCATTTCTAACCGAATCTGATCTGACTGTAAAGGCCAAAATAACAATAACATGGTTAGGGGAGCACTGCTTCACGCCTGCGAACCGGGACGATACCCGGCGGCCGTGGCTGATCGCTTATCTTGCTGAGAGCAGCATCGTCTACTATCATATGCAGTATATATCAGTATGCATCTTGCTGCAGTGGGTGCGTGAGTACAGGGGTCGCTACAGTCGCGTCTTCCTCTCAGCATGCCACGCCTCGGTCTGGCGTTTTAGTTTTGCCGCGTGGGCTGCGAGCTCTGTATCTAGGCGGTATTGGCTGATGCTCCCTGCGCGGCGTCCGCGGCGGATTGCAGCGTTCACGTCCACGAGAAGGTCATGAACACCCTCATCTTCAATTCTTGCTGCCGTAGTTGAGTACGCCGGCCTTCAGTGCTGCTCGAGAGCGTCCCACTTGGCGCGGAGCACTGCTTTCATCCACTTGGACGCTTCTGTTGTTGCGTGTGTGAGGTCCCTAGCCCATGCCAGGAGTTCCTCAGTGGCAGATGGAAATGTCAGCCAGCCGCTTGGGCCACCATACACACGGGGGTGCTGGGCCGTCAGCCAATTTCTGGTCATCATGCTGTGCTCGTCCAGCAGTCCTGTTGCATTCTCATGCCACGCGAAGATAGCCTGGTGTGGACCGACATAAGTACTGGGGCTTCCCGTATTCTCGTGGAGCAGCCAAGTCGAGGAGAACTCGTGTTGAAGCACACTAGCCCATTTCATGCGCTAGTCGTGGTGTGTGCCGTGATCAATGGCCGCGCTGATAACGCCGATCCAGATTGCGCGCGGATTTCTAGGATGAAGGTTATGCTTCGCCGTCATTTGCACCTGTACCACCGCGTAATATGTCCGCATCCGAAGCTCACCGGCGGGAATATGGACGAACCATTCCACACCAGCACGAATCGCAGCCCCATGCGTTGGTGTATCAGCGTAGCATGCCAGCCTAATCGTGTTGTTTTGGTGACCATGTAGTGTCTCCGGCACCGGTGTGTGTGACGAGATAAAGAGATCGTCAATCCACCATCTAGGGTGATGGGAGTCGGGGGCAGCAGTCGCGTAAGAACTCTGGGTACGCGTTGGCCAAGGTGCCAACGGTCCAGACGCCGCATAGTTGGCTCGGGTGGTATCCCAGATGCGCTCCTGTGGCCAACATACTCACCAACAATCTCTCAATGTTTGACAGGAGAACACTTTGCAGCTGTGAATTGGAGCGGTCGAGGGAGGAGACAGCCCGTCAGTTGCCGACGAAGGAACCCTTGCTCGATTGCGAAGACCGTTCCTGCGTACGGAATGAACAATTCATTTGAGACCAGAAGCTCCAGTTGGATTGCGTGCACCCACAGAGGTGAAGCGATCTACACCAGCGGCTTCCGGCTGCCCTGCTCGTGTTGTGGCGGTGTCGAGGACGTTAGCGTGGGTCGTAGAGAAGCGATGGCCAGCGCATGGGCTCGTCCTGGAACGAAGAACTCCTGGTCGGGGATCCAGAGTGATGCGCATTGAGTTTCCACGGCGGCGGCGGCGCTGCTGCTGGAGGTGGTGGCGGTGCTACAACAGCTTAGCCCTTTCGTGGTCAAACAACGACTATATCGTTGTTTTGCTTTTTTCTGTGAAAGCTCAGCAACGATAACCTCTTTGCCTTCTATCCCGCGCCAGACTGCATTTCGGAATACAACCAGAACATGCAAGGTGTCGACCGTATGGACCAGCTCCGTGCTCAATTCTCGCTCGCCGATGGGCACTCCTTCCAGAAATGGCACAAGAATCTCGCCCTCGCGTTCATCGACATCGCGCGTTGCAACACGTACGTGACCAGACGCCTTGCATTAGGCGAGGAAGTGACAGCAGCTCGAAATCCGCACCGCGACTTCGTGATTAATCTTGCGGCAGAGCTGATCCCGAGGGCGTGGGCTGAACTATCTGACGACAAGGGCATGTTCTTTGATGGTCCGCGCTTCGCACCCAATGATGTTGTTGACTCTCCACTCGCCGGTCAGAAACGACCTGCATGAAGCCCATCGTCTCCATCGTGCGATTTTGTGCTCTCCAAGGTGCGGTTTCCCGAAGCAACCCGCGGAAAACCAGGCTGCAAGGTCTGCAAATTCGACGGGAGATACGAGACAGAGAAGAACAACTACTGCATCACACACAACGCTTGTCTTTGCACTCAAGCTTATGCTACGAACAAGCGCTTCGAAGGAGTGATCTGCTCATACGAAGACTGGAAATGCTGGAGAAAGGTGGGCTTCGAGGAGTTGAACACGATGAGATGGCGCCCGGATTTCGATCGACACACGACGCTCGACTCGTCAACAGCCACATCTCGTCCGAGTTCGACGTCGTACAGTGGACTTGTGTGCTTCAGCATGTTCATCAAAGGGCGGAGAGCCGGATCATCCTTGAGTTCCTCAGACGTCACACCGTGCCGGAAGAAGAGCACTCTCCGAATAAACTTGAAGCGCTTCAGAGTCATCACACTGTGAAGACTGTCGCCCTTTTGACTGCCAAGGATCCTCGCGTCGGGCTGTTCCCCAGTAGTTCGAGTACTCGCCCCTTTTCACCACCGTCATGTACTACCGCAAGGGCAAGGGCAA
>JAADVL010001021.1:0-10721 GCA_023334995.1 Pythium sukuiense
CGCGCAGCCTCGATCATCGCTGCGTACGGCAGGATCGTCGGACAGTGCTCGTGCAGCCACTGCACCATCGCCAGGTTGTCGTGCTTGATCGCCCACACGAGTCCCCTGCCGCACTGGAACCGCCAGTAGTGAGGGTCGACGCCATCCGCTGCTCCCCACGCGAGGAGACGCGGCAGCAGCGACAGCAGATTGGCTTGACACGCGCGTGGTAGCGTCCAGAACTGGTAGTCGAGGCAGTCGCTGATAGTCTGGACGATGTGTGGCAGTGCAGCCACTTGCGCTTGGGCGCTGGTCGTGTCGGAGGCCGCGACGCGCAGCGCCACTTGCGCGCACACGAGAGGAGCTGGCGGAGCAAGAGCAGGAGACGAAGCCATGGCAGGCGGGTGTGTGCTTGGTATACCGCCAGTGTGATTGTGAGGTCCAGTGAGCGGAGGTGCGGGCCGAAGAAGCCACGCTTTGGGTAATGTGGATGGCGACCCAACGATTTTTCTGGTGAGCTGGTTGGATGGGTTGAACTTCGTTGGTTACGGTATTTGTCGAGATGCTAAATACGCTATTTTGGAGCTAGTCGATGCTAATCCAATATGTTGAAGAGTCGACCAAGCGTCAAACATCCGAAGCAGTCGCCGTCATGTCGACGTCTTCGGCCTCCAATGCTGAGCCCCACGGCCGCAGCGACTCCGACGGGGACAACGAGAAGTATGGCGACGCAGCGTTGGAGGCGGCGCTCGCCAACAACGCCTTTCTCACGGAGCTGCAGTCGTACGTTCGTATCCAGTGACAAGTGAGACCTTGGTTCGTCGGATCCTCATGCTGTTGCTTGTGTGTGTGTAGCCAGCCCGTACTCAATGGCCACAGTCGCCCGTACGAGCACGACCCGGAGAAGGGTTTCACCATGGACATCATGATGATGATGGACATGGACAAGGTGAGCGCGCTGCGCAAGGAGTTCCAGCAGAAGGAGCGCGGGCTGTCCATCGCCGAGTTCGTGCACGTGATGGTGCGCTTCGTGCAGAGTAGCGAGCGCACGGGCGAAGAGAACTCGCGGCTGCGCAACCTCACAGAGCACCAGCTCATCGCGAACCTCTGCGAGCTGTTCGCGCAGATCGACATCAACGGCGATGGCTCCATGGAGTGGGAGGAGTTCACGGGCTTCATCGTCGAGACGGGGCTCACGGTCAAGAGCCACCAGCCCAACTCCATTCAGCTCTACCACCACGTGCAGTGGGAGGACGCGTCCAAGCACAGCACGTTCATCGACCACGTACGGAGGTTTGAGGTTTGCTTTGGCTACTAAGCGGGCAACTGTCTGATATTGGATTGGTATTCGTAGATCTACTACTACCCGACCAACAACCTCATCGGCCTCATCGAGAACTGCAGCACCATGTTCAAGCTGTACAACTCAGAGTGCGAGTTGGTGCGCAGCATTCGCTCCCCCGAGGGATTCGTGCAGTGTGCGGAGCACATCCCGAAGGTATGCATGATCATCCAGTAGGCAAAGTCAAATGATCTTGACCAGAGTATGTGGCGACTGTATAGCTGGACCAGTACGTGGTGGCGTCTTCAGACCTCCAGTTCCGCTTCTACGACGACAAGAACCTGAAACTTGTGAAGAGCTGCCACACGCCGACGTCTCAGAACTGCCTGAAGTGGTATCCAGACTCACCCACGCTCTTCTCGGCCGGTGTGAGTGGCATCGTGTACGCGTGGGACGCGGAGCGCATGGAAGAGCGGCATCACATGGGCGGCGAGGTGCGCGGCAAGGTGCTCACACGATCCCACGACGACATCGTCCTCGATCTGCTGAACGTGCGTGGCATGCCATTGAGAAACTCTATCTCTGCTCTTGGTCTGGTGACGTTGTCCGATGTGTACTTAACCTATAGCTGCCGACCCTCGAGTCACTTGCGTCGGCGAGCATGGACCGCACGATCCGCCTATGGGACGTGCACACGGGCAAGCACAAGCAGCAACTCGACGGCCACCAGAAGGGCGTGAGGTCGCTCGCATACTCACCTGAGTACCGGTTCCTCGTGTCTGCGGGTTTTGATTTCGACGCGCTGGTGTGGAATCCGTACGTCGACCAGCTCATCCTGCGGCTCCATGGCCACAGTAACAGCCTGTGTGGGGTGGAGATCATCCCCGACACACCCCAGATTATCACTGCAGATGTCGACGGCATCTTTAAGGTGTGGGATATCCGCAACTTCGCGTGTATGCAAACGTTCACAGCGGAAAACATGGGCGATGTCAAGAAGATTGCGTCCATCACATCCGAGAAGCGCATCGTAGCCGCTGGGAAGAAGCTCACCAAGTTCGACTACGAGAAGCTCGAGAACCCGGAGCTCGCGGACGACCACCCGGTGTTTGCGGCTCTGTACAACCCGACATCGCTCTCTTTCATCACAGCCGCTGGTAAAGACGTCAAGATCTGGGACGCTCGACTGGGCAAACTGCTTCGCGTGTACCGTAACCTGAGCCAATCAGACTTGACGTCGCTGACGCTGGACTCGCGCGAGCGCAAGTTGATCGTAGGCGACCACGACGGTCTCATCCAGGTCTTCGACTACCTCAACGGCTCCCATATGAAGTCGTTCGCGTACCCGGAAGTTGACAACCGCGCACATACGTCGGAGGTCACCAAGCTCTGCTACTGTGGCGAGCACATGATTGTGATCAGTGTATCGTGGGATGGCGCCATCGATATCCACGATGAGAGCACGTCGGAGCGCGGTGTACTGCTACGGCGGCTCATGGGCGGCCACAGCGCAGACATTTCGTCTCTCAGCTACTCGTTCCAGCTCTCGCTCGTGGCCTCTGGATCCTCCGATTCGTCGCTGCAGGTGTGGGACTTCGAATTCGGCCGCTTCGACTCGATGTGCATCGGTCACGTGAGCGGTGTGCTCGCCATGCAGTTTCTGGAGCCGTATCCGCTGCTTCTCTCGGCCGACAACAGCGGCAATATCTGCTTCTGGGGCATGCGGCCGAGTCGCTTCAAAGGTAAGTGTGTCTACCGCTTCCGCAACCAGCGCGGTGCCGCTGTTGGCGGCGGTGTCGCATCCGTCAACTGCATGACACTCTTTGCGAAACCTCATCCAGCCGACGAGTCGGCGTTTGTGTCGTATCTGGTGGTCACGGGCGACGACAAGGGCGTTGTCTCGGTCTGGGAAGTGCTTCCGATCTTGAACAAACTGGAAGAAGACTACAACATCAAGCGGGTCGACCGGCCCGCGGAGTGCGCCAACCCGCGTCGAAACCTGCGCGTCAATGCGGAAGGGATGGTCCGGAAAGTACGCAACGGGCCAGAGTGGGCTGCGTTCCGAGCACGAGACCCTGGCGCGACGTTCTTCTTTCCAAGTGGCATGCCGCTCGTGGGTCCTGACTTCGTGCCGACGTGTCTCCACCAGTGGCGCGCACACAGTGACATTGTGTATTCGATACAGATGATCTCGGAACCGCAAAGCCTCGTCACGTCTTCGTTCGATCGCCGCGTCAAGGTCTGGTCGCTCACGGGAGAGTGTCTCGGCATCCTGATGCAGGGCGATCTTGGACTCAGCAAGCGGCCGTGGAAGTTCAGAGTCGACTACGAGGCTCGCGAGCGCAAGAAGGAGCAAGCAGCCGAGCCTGTGGTCGACGACGTCCACAGGCTCATCGACGAGGCCGAACGCGAGGAGCGCAGCGGCACGGCAGCTGCACGCCGTCGACGAGAACGCGCCAAGGAACGTGCCAAAGCCGACGACGCTGACGCTGAGGAGACAGCGTCGTCCTCAGCCAGTGTGTTGGAGGAGATCGTGCACGCGCCTCTGCAGCTGCCGCCCATTCGCCATCCCGCGCACGTGGCGCATCCAAACAGCGGCGTGCGGAAGACGCCGCGTCGCGTGCCCGTGAGCGCCGCCACGGCCGGCCGCACGCAGATCCTCAGTCCGCGACAGCTCCGCGTGCTGCATCGCGCCGGCTCAGTCACGCTGCCGCCGGCCACGCCGTCCATGTCGTCGCCACGCTGACGACTCCCACACTGAGAATCTGTGACGTGGTACATTCAGTCCGGACTGTACTGTAGCCTGCTTGGTGCTTGGGGTGCGTGGGACCAGGAAGCCAATCCTCAGAACTGGAAGGCCCATGGGTCCGTGGGATGGGGCGGCTGGGCAATCACTGAGATATTGTATGATGGCGCCAACTCCATCCAGCAGTCGGATGGATGATCAAAGCGCCGCTGGTCAAATGGGCGGCTCCTCGTAAACCCGGAAAGGCAGCAGCACCTCCTCCAGTTTGAGCATTCACTCTGTTTGGCGCGTGTGCTGAGTAAGCGGGTCCGGGTCTGAGTTACCATACGGGTTTCGTTTCCCCGACCTAGAATGGAACAACCCGCCTGTTTATCTAACTGAATAAGACTGGTGTGGAACCCGTGGGTTTCTCGTGTTTGCACAACCACGCGGGCCCGCAGACCCGTCCGCCAATGCCACCAGCGGATCCGCTACTTGTGGCGTTGGGCAATTGCGAGTGCGTGGTGCTTGGCCCCACTGGACTCATTAGCGCTTTGCTGCCGCCGCCGCCACTCGAAGCACTCCTCGTCTCGGCTGCGTACAGTACCATGGGCGACGCGTGCATGCAAGTGGCCGCATCCTGCGGCATCTTCGCCATGTGCTCCGAGCCGACGCTGCGCAAGATCTGCGCCCGCGCCTCGCCCGTGACATACCCCAAGGGCCGCGTGGTGTACCACCAGGGCGAGCCGCAGACCGAGATGCTCGTGATCACGGACGGCCGCATCGAGAGCACCAAACTCATCAACGGCCAGGTGCACCAGCTGGGCGTCGCGCATGCCGGCCAGTCCGTTGGCGCCAACCACGCGCTGCTACGCGACCCGGCGGCTGTGAGCTGCCGCTGCGTCACGCCCGTGTCGGCGTTTGCCATCCAGTCGGACGCGCTGGACGAGATCCTGGACGACAAGGCGGCGTCGCGCGAGGTCATCCACTCGCTGAGCAAGGAGATTCGTCGCCAGGCGGCGCTGCTGCAGACGCCGCTGCTCGAGCAGCACGCCAAGCCCACGCCGTACCTGTCCATCTCCGTGGCCGCTGCGCTCGAAAGCTTCTACCGTAGTGCCATGAACTCGCTGCTCAACGCGCGACTCACGGGCCAGCCTGTGACCACTCTCTTCCCGAACATGGGCATGCAGATCCCCACACGAGTAGTGTACATTAACGGCTTCAAGGGCATCCGCCATCTTATGGAAAAGCACGTCGACGCCGACGACTACGCCAACCCGCAGCTCGTGCGATTGGCTGAGGCGATCGCTCCCGGCATCATCATGACGCCTGTCAGTGGTGTGCTGGAGGCGTTCAACGCTGGCCACATGAACCCGGAGCCGCTGACGACGCGATGGATGCGCGGCTTCTACCCACGTGCGCTGCGTGAAGTGATCTTCGGTATCGGCCTCAACCAGCTCTCGGACTACTTCGAAGAGCGTATCCCTTTGGACGCGAGCCCCGCGATCACGAACGCCATCGGCTCCATGGCCGCCGGCTGCGTGGCCGGCTACCTGTCCCACGTGCCCCACAACCTGAGTACCATGAAGCTGATGAACCCGCAGAAGCCGTACGTGGCCCACATGAAGGACTTCATCCGCCACTCGGAGTCGCGCGTGCCCAACACGATCCCGCCACGAGCACGCTTCTTCGTGGCCTCGGCACTCGCTCTCATCTTCCCGCGTGGCCTCACGATCCGTACGACGCAGATCGTCGGCTCGTTCATCATCCTCAACGGCACGATCAACTCGCTGAAGGACCTCGACGTGGACTCGATCACGGGCCTCTTCAGATAGACAGAACAGCGACATAGAAACCAGCAGCAGAAGCGATAGCAGCGTGAACGCGAGACGGAGGCGTGTGTGGCGTGCGTAGTAATACAATTTTTAGCATTTCGACCCACTCGCTTCCTACTCCTGTGTGGCGAGAGCGAGCGGCGTGGGCAGCAGCGGTGTTTCCACCACAAGCGCGACTTCGCGCTCGAGACTCTGGCGAGGGAACCGGAAGACGTGCTGGTAGGCGGCCAAGTGGCGGAAGAATGTCGAGCTCATGAAGGCGACGATGTGGGCGACGTCGGAGCGGCTCCACAGCTCGTCGTCGGCGTCGACTGGCAGTTCCGTGGCATCAAACGCGGCGACGGCGACGCTGCAAGAGCGAACGTGCTGGCGGAAGACCGCGTAGACTGCATCTACGGCTGGAAACGAAGGTTGCGTGGTCGCCGATGGCGTTGTGGTGTCGCTATCCGCTGGCGTGGGGGGTGGAGCAGGCGTCGTGGCGAAGTTGAAGACGTCGTTGGCGACCCGCAGCAGCGCCAGCGTCTTCCGCGCGCTCAGCTGCGCCTCCTCCAGCGCGAACGTCAGCACGCTGAAGCACCAGTCGACCCACACGAGAGACCGCGGGTTCGCCCCGTAGTGCGCCACATGCAGCGCCGTGGAGAGGATCGCCAGTCTCACGGTGGGGCTCGTGGCCTGTGAGAACTCGCTCAGCTGCTCCAGTGTGAGCAGCGACGGAGGAGCGGAGGGCGCCGCCGGAGGAGCAGCTGCCGGAGGCTCGTGGGGCTCCGTCGCCGCCGTCTTGGGCCGCTCGCTCGCTGTCTTGGGCGTGTGCGGCGCTGCAGCCTTGGCCACCATGTTTATCTGTATCTCCTGTGTTCTGGAGTGACTCTTCAAGGTCTCCATTCAAAAAAGCACTTTTTCGCATTAACTTCTGTGCCTTCTGGTTCTACGTCACATTGTGAGAAAGTCCACAAGCTTCATGCTGTATCCTTTCCTGCTCTCGTTGGTCAGCCTTTAGTGCGTGTAGAGATCCGAGACGTTGGACGACACGGTCTGGTCCGCCGTGATGGTGTGCACGAACTGCTCTGGGATCGGCTTCTCGATCATCTCGTCGCCGCCCTCGCTCGTCGGGAACGCCACGTTCATCTCCGAGCTCTTGGACGTGACGAACTGCACGTCGCGGCCCTCCCACGACACGTACACGAGGCAGCCATCCGTCTTGTCAATCGCCACCGACGGCACCTTGCCCTTGCACTGCACCTGCACGTTCTTGCAGTTGACGATCTCAATGCTCGACACGGCGCTGTCGAAAATGAGCTTGGTCTTCTTGCAGCCGTCGAGCACGATGCTCTTCGCCTTGCCCTCCAGAATGATCGCCGCGTCCGTGCAGCCGTAGATGTACACCTGTTGCTTCATGTTCAGGTCCTTGACTTCCACTGGCGCGCCGCCCACGTAGTTCTCGATGCTCCAGTTGCCGTTGCGCTGCTCGCAGACTGGCGGCTTCGCAGGCTTAGCGGCCGCTGGCGCAGCAGGAGCCACCTTCTTCTCCGCCACGACTGGCTTAGGCGCAGGCGCACCGTCCGTGCCCTTGTACTCGGCGCGCCACGTCTGCATGTCCTTGGTCACCTTCTTCAGGCCAGCAGTCCGGCCTTCGCTCTGGTCGATGGAGCGGATGCCAGCGAAGACCGAGTTGATGCCAGCAGGAGCGGCAGGCGCCGCAGACGACGCGGCTGGGGCGGCCGCAGCAGGAGCTGGCGCAGCGTAGGCGCTCGTGTCGGCGCCGCGTGGGTTCCAGGTCACGCCCGTGGTGTGGTGCGCCTTGACGTAGTTCATGAGCTCGAGCAGCAGCGCCTTGAAGGCCGCCACGAACTCGATCTGGTCAGGGTTCGAGGTCTTGAACTGCACGCGGATCTTGTTGCCGAAGAAGTCCGAGCCGCCGACGTAGCTCTCGATGAACGGCTTCGGGGCCGGTTCCACGCAGAGCCATCCAAGCGCCTGGAGGCCCTCGTTGACCATGCTCTGGTGGTTGAAGAAGTCGCTGCGGTTGTCGCGGATCGTGTTGAGCTCCTTCAGGCAGGCCTGCAGGTCCTTGAGGTGGTCAGGGTTGAGCGTCGCTGGCTTCTTGCACTGACTGGCCATCACCAGGTACGCGCGCTGGGCCTTGAAGGCGCGCTCCGTGATGTCACCCAGCACCTTGGTGCTGTCGCCGAGCTTCACGGAAGCCTTGAGGAACGCCGGCAGGTACTGCGTCGAGTACTCGTCGTATGCGACGATCTGCGGCGCGAGCTCCAGCACAGCAGCGGCGGCGGCCGGCGCAGCCGCGGCGCGAGGACTGGAGAGCGGCGAGGCGTCGGTGGCGAGGCCGAGCTTGGCTTCGACGCGCGCCAGGCGCGAGGTGAGGCGCTCGAGCAGCGAGCTGAGGGGCTTAGTGGCGTCCATGCTGGTGATTGAGGAGGCTTGTGGGGATCTGAGTTCTGCGGCGAGCCGAGCGTGTCACAGTCGCCAGGCTCCAGGACGAAGAGAGGGGGAAGAGAGAGAAAGAACGACGCCACGAGGAGATCCAAGCCAAGGTTGAACTGGTGTGAGGGGCGTAGAATCGGCCAATCAGAAGAGAGAAGAGAGGCGATTGGAGGAAATGGAACATACGGATTTAAGAGAAGCGTATACTCGTATCCGGATGGGAAGTCAAAGAGTGCTGGTCGGCCAGGCTCGATGTCATGCCGGTGGGAGGGGTGACTTCACCAATGGGCAACCGCCAGAGTGACGATGGCGCGTCAGCCCCACGCCCCGTCTCTTTCGTCGTCGGCAGTCAGAGTTCCTCCTAAATCCGGTTCTCCACTGTGTGTTTTGTTGGCGCAGTCGTGGTCGTTGACGTGCAGCAACAAGGACACAGTCCGAAAGTCGGAACAAAAACCAAGAAAACCAAGAGCGCGACGCCAACAAACTGCCGAGCGTGCGTTCATCCGGTTCTGTTGGAGAAAACGCCAACAAATCCCACCACCTGTGAGCTCTTTACTTGAGCAACTACAGCACAGATCTAAACTTAGAGCGAGAGACGCAGCCGCCTTTCTCCCCCATGGAAACCGAGCAGCTCGTGTGGCAGTCGTCGCGGGCCGCTGTGGACAAGATGACGGCCGCCAAGAAGAGCAAGAAGGCCGCCGAGGTTGAATGCGCCAAGGCCACCAAGTCCTTCGAGCAGCTCCACGAGGAAGGCTTCGCGTACCTGGCCGACAACTCGTACATCCGCTCGGGCTACCGGCTCCACTACTCGGTGCGCGAGTGCTTCCTATCGCTCTTTGAGCTGCACAACGAGACGCTCAATGTGTGGACGCACATGGTCGGGTCCTTCATCTTCGTCAGCCTCATGGCCTATCTCACGCTGTCCACGTCGGCGCTGGGCATGCGCGCGCCGGGCGTCGGCGGCGACGTGCTCCAGGGCCACGCGTGGTGCGAGATGAAGCAGCCGTCCAGCGCGCAGGTGCTGTTCGTGGCCGAGGGCCGCCACACGCCGCGCCTGTTTTACAGCGTGTGTCTGCCAGACTACTGCCCTCCGCGCACGCGCGGCGCCGTGGTGCCGGCTGACACGCAACGCCGCTACTACCAGGTGGCCAGTGTGCTGTTCGAGCACAGTCTGCACCAGATTCCAAGCCTCGAGAAGTTCTACGCCGTGCTGGAGGAGAATGTGGACGACATCTCGCACAATGTCAAGACTCAAGTGGCGCAGATGCAGCACGAGCTCGTGCTGCTCAAGGAGCGGCTCAGCCACGTGACAGACGCCAAGCAAATCGTGACGCTGCGCGAGAGCTTGAGCCACAGGGTTGAGGGTTTCTCGGCGTTTCTGCAGGGCGTGGCCAGCAACGTGGGTGCCGACGTGCCCATGCAGTACGCGCTGGACGAGCTCCACGGGCTCGTGGACACGGTAAAGAACGGCATCCACATCATCGCTCGCGTGGACACGCACCACGTACCGCACTGGCCGATCTTCGTGTTCATGGTCAGCGCTGTGATCTGCCTCACGTGCAGTGCCACGTTCCACTTGCTCTTCGTGTACAGCAAGCCGGCCTACTTCTTCCTGTCGCGGCTCGACTACGCTGGTATCACGACCCTCATCGCCGGATCTTTCTACCCGATGATCTACTACTCGTTTTACTGCCAGCCGCAGCTGCGACGCCTGTATCTCACGGCTATCACGACCATGGCGGCGCTCACGTTCATCGTCACGCTCTTGCCGGCCTTCAGCACCCCGCGCTTCCTCGTGCTGCGCACCAGTATCTTCCTGGCGCTGGGTTTCTTTGGTCTCGTGCCCATCGGCCATTTGATCTACCAGTTCGGCTTCTTCGACCCGCACGTGACGGTCATGATCGGCCCGCTTGCACTCATGGGCTTCCTGTACACCATGGGTGCCATCATCTACGCGACGCGCTTCCCAGAGCGCTTCTACCCAGGCCGCTTCGACGTGTGGTTCTCCAGCCACCAGCTCTGGCACATTTTTGTGGTCGCCGCTGCGCTCGTCCACTTCGTGAACGCCATGCAGCACTACGAGTGGCGCTGGAACACGCACTGTGATGCCTGAGCCAATGCAAAAGGCTGAGGAACACCCCCACGCAGTGGGAGTTAGAGGTTGCTGCCGAGGTGGTACAGAACTCAGAATACATAAATGAAGAGATCAACGAGCCGTTGTTCCGTTTCTGGTACAGTAGTAATAGCTGATGTCCCTGGACTTCAATCTGCAAGGCAGAACCGCCGGTGAGTGGATGGTCAATGAATGGACTTCCTAGCGCATGTTAATGCACCAGAATCGTCGCGTGCCGCTTTGAACGCTCCAGTGACAGAAGATGGCTTGACACAACGGGCTCTGCCGATTCGATTAGCATCGCCTAGCTCCGCAAACCCGGATTAGCCTCACCATCGATATACGGTA
>JAADVL010001022.1:0-10707 GCA_023334995.1 Pythium sukuiense
CCCACCGTCAACTGACGACCTGCCAACGGATCCTCCATCGACCGATGATGACCTGCCAACAGATCCTCCATCGACTGACGATGACCTGCCTACGGACCCACCGTCGACTGACGACCTGCCAACGGATCCTCCATCGACCGATGATGCCCTGCCAACGGATCCACCTTCCACTGATGATGAGCCCACTGACGAGCCTACGGATGCGCCTGCGGCTGGTGACGTCAAAACTATCGACGGCCAACCCACAAATGCCCCAACATCGACGACACCTGAGCCAACTTCTGCTTCGCCATCGACTACGACGCCAGTACTGCCATCAACCGTCAGCCCACCAATCGTGACGTCTCCACCAGCGCCAGCCACTCCTCTGCCACAGGTGATAGTGACCTCTGCACCTACACCGCAGGCGACGACGCAGGCTGATGTTCAGTGTGGCGCGTGGCTGTTGACTGGCGATCGCATGGTTGGAGTGTTGATTGCGCTGGATGATACGTGTGTGAAGGGTGGTGTGGGTTGTATCACCACGGGTTGTCGCTACTGTCGCTCGTGGGAGACGGCTCAGTCTCGTCACATGAAGAGCTGCAGTTCGTTCTCGAGTGTGTCAACGCCCCTTGCTACTTCCACAGTGGCACCAGTGACCCCTTCGCCAACCTCAGCTCCTGCGGTCACTACGACCCCACCAGTGGTCACGATCTCGCCAATTATGTCTGCTCCAAGCCCAGTTACACTGGCGCCACCTGCAACCTCGCTGGCGGATGTCCAGTGTGGTGCGTGGCTTTCCACTGGTGACCGTAACGTCGGTATCTTGGTGGCGATCGATGATGGCTGTGGCAAGGGTGGTGTGGGCTGTGTCACCGCTTCTTGTCGCTACTGTCGCTCGTGGGAAACCGCCCAGTCTCGCCACATGAAGGCCTGTAGCTCATTCGCAAATGTTGCTACACCAACATCCACGGCTACCTCGGCTCCCTCTACAACTTCTCCGCCGATCGTTACGAGTGCGCCATCTACGTCACCACCGGTTGTCGTCACACCAGCACCACAGACTGCAAACCAGGCTGACGTTCAGTGTGTCTCATGGCTATCACGGGGTGACCGTATGGTGGGCATCTTGATCGCCCTTGACCAAACGTGCGTTGCAGGAGGGGTGGGATGCATCACGACGGCTTGTCGCTACTGTCGTGCTTGGGAGACGCCTCAGTCGCGTCACATGGCGGCGTGTAGCTCTTTTGCTGTCGTGGCGGGTCCGCTTGGAAGCGCGACGAATGCCCCGTCGACGACGGCGTCGCCTGCATCTACCACCGCTGCGTCGTCAAGCCCAAGTGCGGTCTGTGATAATTTGCTCACGACCGGAGACCGCAAGGTCGGTATCTCGATTGTGGGTGATGACAAGTGCGCGAAGGGTGGACTAGGTTGCATTGGCTCGTCGTGCCGCTACTGCAGGGTGACGGACACCCCGCAGTCCAAGCACTTGCACACTTGCAGCTCGTACACCGCACAGCCATCAGCTGCCACTGAGTCTCCAGTGGCAACTTCGACTTCAGTTGCCAGCGGCGAGTGTGCGAGCTGGTCAACCACAGGTGATCGAGCTGTCGGCATCTTTGTGGCGCTTGATACGGCTTGTGCCCAAGGAGGCGTGGGCTGCATCCGCTTGACATCGTGTCGCTACTGCCGCAAGAAGGACACAACCCAGTCCCACCACCTCAAGGAGTGCAGCCAGTTCAGCGTGGTCGTGGATCCGTCGACAGTCGTCTCCAAGTCGTTCAGTGCTGCTGGTGGAACGCAGGATTTACTGAACACCGAAGGAAACCGATCGATTGTGATACCCACGACGATGGGATGCGTGGCCACGGTCGTCGCGATCGCGGCCTTTGCTATCAAGCGCTACAACGGCCGTTCTAACGCCGGCGGCGTCACCACGCCGACGGGTATTGAGCACCGCCGTTCGTCTGTGTTTGACCTGTAGGCACACACGACTCTCCAGTTAGCTCTTCGATCCGCTCTTCTCGTAGACGACTGTACGTCTATCTATCGCTTGCATTTGGGATGTTACTTCATATTCTAGACGATAATTCAAAACATATTTCCACTGTATCCATCAAAGGCAACCCTTGCTTCCCCTCTCCAAGATACTCCGCCCGTGCCGTCCCAAGACTCTGCGGTGCATGTCCTCTTTTTTGACGGCGGATCACGTCGCAATCCTGGTCCGGGTGACTCTGGGGCATGCGTGTTTCGAGTCGATCGACGCACTGGCCTCTCGACCATTGTATGGAGCGCGGCGATGAGTCGGGCTCATCCCGCGATGACCAACAACTAAGTACAACAGCCTCCTTCGCGCTGCCCGTCGCTTCCAGTGGCAGGCCCTCGAGGTAGTTGGAGACAGCAACCTCGTTCTGACACAGTTTCGTCGATATCGTGCGCCGAAGAATTCTCGATTTCTGCTTCTCTGCTCTGAGGCACGCCGGCGTACACCGATGGACGCACCCCCCAACCTCCTCATTGGCTAATCTGGCAATGGATCTGGGTACCAGCTCACAGGTATTTCATCCAACGACACGCTCAGGGCATGCTGGTATCCACGCTCGCCTCAACAACGACCTCTGTCCATGGCTGGCCATCTTTGTTGGCCGCTATGTGATTAACTCCATGGTTGACTATTTTTCTATTAGATCTCACATCAATTGCGCTCAATAGACTCCACATTCATCATCATCATCATCATCATCAAAGGCAACCCATTTACGTAGTCTTTCTTATTGGACTCGATGCGACTCGAATCTGGCAGCATCATTCTAGGCCGCCATCGTTCTTGGAAGTATGATACGGGCTGTCGTGATGAGACCCCTCGTGCCGCGCCGTCGTCAAAATATAATACCAAACAATGCATGCAGCCAAGGAACGATCCTCGAACGTTCTTGAGTGAGAAGGGCTATTCTTGAGATGAGAAAGATCCGATCGGCCAAGCTATTATTACCGTCTACAGTAGATCGCGTCTTGATCGTGCGATGTTCTTCGAAGTATCATATCCGCAACCCGGCAGTTCCTTGACTAAGTTAAGCTCTTTGTGGGGCTCGATAAGCGCAGCGCCTCACCTGCAGGGGCTATTCTCACCGTCAAGCGTATGTGTGTGCGATGCAGGACTGTCTGGCCACTAGCGCATCCAGAAGCTTGGTAGGGGTGGTCATGGGAGAACATACCACGACTGACTGACATCGTCCCGCTCTATGCTTGATATGAACAACAGTCCTTGTCTCAAGTGGGAGCGTGTAGCCAAGCGCTGGGCCTGGTGATTCGACATGACCGCTTGGGACGAAGCATGTGAGATGCTGTGGCAACTTCAACAGGGGGATGCAAGCTCAACGCAGCGGAGCCTTGATATCATTCTCGGACTGAGCACGCCAGCCACAGCCACCAAATCAACCACACAAGCACCAAGAAGGGTTAACCAAGCCAGAGAAACCCTTCGTCAAGATGGTGAAGCTGCACAGCCCTGTCGTGATCGCCCTCGCGCTTGTAGGCGTCGTATCGACATCTACATTCACAGCAGCCGATACAAGCGTGGGTTGCAATGGTGCTGAGCTGCGTGCCGGGGGAGGATGTGGCAAGGCATGGATGGGGTCGGAATCAACACGAACGCTACGCATCGAAGAGACCGACGTCGACGAGACTGGGACCTCTACATCGGGGGACTCTTCAATGTACGACGAGCCTCAGCCAACAGAGGATCCATCTCTGACCAACGAAGAGCCAACTGAAGACCCATCACTGAGTGATTTCGAGCCAACTGACGATCCTTCATTGAGCGCTTTCGAGCCTACGGACCCACCCATGACTGGTGACACTAACAACAACGACGGCCAAACCACAGATGCCCCAACGACGACACCTGAGCCAACTTCTGCTTCGCCATCGACTAACATCAGCTCACCAGTCGTGACGTCTCCACCAGCGCCAGTCACCCCTGTCACTCCCGTCGCTCCTGTCTGCTCTGCTAGACCACAGCGTGGCGACCAACTCGTGGGTGTCGATATCGTCACCGATGCGTCGTGTGTATCTGGCGGTCTCGGCTGCTTGGGTACTGTGTGTCGCTTCTGTAAGCGCTGGGACTCGGACAGCTCGAAGCACTTGAATGCGTGTGACTTGATCGTGAGCAGTGGCTCGCCATCAACGATGACGACACCAACGACGACGACGGTCTCACCTGTACCGCCGGTGGTTGTGACTTCTGCACCTGCACCCCAGGTGACGACGCAGGCTGATGTTCAGTGTGGCGCGTGGCTGTCGACTGGCGATCGCATGGTTGGAGTGTTAATTGCGCTGGACGATACGTGCGTGAAGGGTGGTGTGGGTTGTATCACCACGGGTTGTCGCTACTGTCGCTCGTGGGAGACGGCTCAGTCTCGTCACATGAAGAGCTGCAGTTCGTTCTCGAGTGTGTCAACGCCCCTTGCTACTCCCACAGTGGCACCAGTTGGACCAGGAGCAGGACCCTCCTGTGATAACTTGCTATCAAGTGGAGATCGCGCAGTGGGGATCCGGATCGTGGGCGATGGCAATTGCTTTTATGGCGGCCTAGGCTGCATCGGATCTTCCTGTCGCTACTGCCGAGTCAAGGACACACCACAGTCGAAACACCTGATGCAGTGCAGTGCTTTCCCGTCGGGGCCAACGCTGGAGCCAACCCCCGCGCCAATCCCAGCAGTGACGACCTCTGCGCCTGTGACTGAGTGTGCGGGTTGGTTGACTGCGGGCGACCGAGCCGTCGGTGTCTTCGTAGCTCTCGACACGACGTGTACTCGGGGAGGTGTTGGTTGTATCCGTTCGTCATCGTGCCGCTACTGTCGCGCAAAGGACACGGCTCAATCGCACCACCTGAAGGCGTGCAGCCAGTTCAGTGTGGTGAGTCCATCCTCCGATGCATCTTCCGTGATCTCGCAGTCGTTCAGCTCAGCATCCACGACGAATGATGGAGGCATGAGCGCTTTGGGCCAAGTTACTATCGTGACACTGTGTGTGGTTGGGGCGATCGCTGTCGCAGGCTTTGTGGTCAAACGCTTCACAACGCCTACGCATGACGTCGAGTTGTCCACGCCCACGTTCATCAGCCACCGCAGTGTGTCGGTGTCCACACTCTAAACAGCCTCGGTCTATCGTAGCAGTCGAACTACTACATACTACATCGTTCACTTGAATACATAACTAGATTATGTTCTCGATAGCGCGTGGCGTCGGATATCAGCCTCATTTGGCCAGCACAAACCGATCCAGCATCGCCTTCGCTTCCTGCGGCTTGTCCTTGGGCACCATGTGACCGGATCCCCGCACAGTCACGTACTTGATCGACCCAAAGTCTTCCATGAAGCCGCCCACTTGGCCGTCCACACTCCACGCAGCTCGCTTTTGCTTCCGTGGCAAGTTGAGCGACTCGACCGCCCACAGACCGCCGATGAAATCGCATGCCAGATCCGTATCTCCATGGTAGATTACACCGTCGACTCCGTTTGCCACCAGAAACTTCCACACCGGCGTGACAACCATTCCAAGCGTCGTCGTGTAGGCAAGGACTTTGTTCTCGATGATCTCCGCAGTTTCTGCAGCAGAGATGTTGAGCAGAGCCGGGACATCCAGGCCGGCGGACGTCAAGGCGACGTTGCTCCAGTGAGCGACCTCTGGCTTGGTGTGAAGCGCGACGCGCACATCCGCGAGGTTGAAGTACGTAGTGAGCTCGGTAAAGTTCAGGCACAGAGCCATCGTCAAAGCGATCGGGTGTGGGACAGCCTGAGGAGGACCCATGAGTGTCTCCACCATCGTATCGATGCCCTGCGTCGGATCATCACTGCATCTGGCATTGATGTCGTAGTTGTTCACTCCAAGCGTGGATAGCTGCGCTGATACGCTGCCGACCGCTTCCTGACACGCGTCGTCTTGGGCGTCGATGAGCGCCTTTTGCGGTGTCAGGATCTGTGGACACTTGGACACGACGTATTGGTAGTCCTCGGTGCTGATGAGGGCGTGGTAGTATGCAAATGCGATCTGGCCCAGGGCCATGAACTCGTTCGCACCGTTGCCCACGACAAACTTCTTCAGCCGGATCGCCTTGGAGCTCTCAGCACCGCTCGCTGTGTTGCCCTCAACGATCCGCTTGGCTAGCATTGGCACGTACACGCCGCCGTAGCTCTCACCTGAGACGATAAAGTCGTTCACGCGCAGCCACGGGAACTTGTCGAAGAACGCCTGCAGCATCCAGTACAAGTCGTCCGCCTGCGCTTCGTCGTCGGACTTGTAGATGTGACTGGCGTTGTACGAAAAGCCCACACCGATCGGCGACTCGATGCACAGCATGTTGGCGTTCGTGTTCCACCCGAACTCGTTGACACGCAGCGTGCGGCCGTCAGGATTCACGATGAGCGGGCCGTTCTCAGAGAAGTAGCCACCAAGAGAGCTCGCGCCTGGTCCTCCGTTGAGCCACAGCAGCACAGGGTCATTCTTGGGCGTGTCGCTCTGCGATTCCGCGAAGAAGTAGAATCCCTCGCCGCCTTTGGGGATCGGCAAGTAGCCCGAGAAGAGACGCGACGTGTACGCGTCTGGCTTGCCTGGAAGGCTCACAATCTCATCCGCAGCGCCAGGGAACGATGCGTCGGCTGCAACAGACCGTACGTGAGCTGCTGTGGCGCCTGGCGAGTTGCTGGGGTTGAACGCAAAGAGGCCGAGCACGACGACAAGAGCGACGCTCACGATGCCAGCGGCGTAGAGCACGATACGCCTGCGGGAGCGCATGGCGCCGGCATCGGACGCTGCGGCGTTGAGAGGCGTGGACTCGTCGGAGGGTGCCATTGGTGGTCGGGGTAGATCGTGGCGGATTTGAGACTGAGCTGTGAGCTGCTCACTCAGTGGCTGACGGAAAGGAATGGCTGTAAATCACAATCATTCCTGGTAATCATCGCTAAACGTGTTTTGATTTGTCATTATTGTTTAGAAAATTTGAGAAATTCGGAACACCATACAATTTTCAAAATTGTCATGTTTCACATATTCTCCATTAAAACCGGTCGAGGAATAATACGCGAAAATTCCCGTTTTCATTTTTAGTTTTTGGGATCCGAAGCTGATTTTGCAAGAATAGCAACGAGGTGAAGGTCTCGCGGTGCTTGGACCTTGTGTGAGTGAGGCTTTCGCAGACTGCGATCAATGAACAAGCTTCAGAAGTGGGAAGGGTGATACAAAAGACCGCGTGGTCGCCAGGCACAAAGCAACTCGTCGCGTGGCAAGTGTCCAGAACAATGGGAGCGAGCGACAGCGAGGCGTCGGCATCGCAGCGACAGTGAGGAGTCTTTGATCCAGTCCTGCTCACTCACTCTGCATCCATCCTCCATCAAAGACACCGTCACGCCACCAAGTACTCACGCTTTCGGCAATGGTGAAAGCCATCTCTCCATCGCTTCTAGCACTCGTTGTTGTCGCCGCTGCAAGCTTCGTATCAGCCAGTAGCCTTGTGCGAGCCACCGAAGAGCACGAGCAGCATGGGTCGTCGCCACCTCATCGGGCTTCGTGCTCTGCGGATCCTGTCGTCGATGACATCTTGGCTGGAGTGGATCTGGTCGCTGACGAGTCCTGCACGTCTGGGGCACTCGGGTGCTTGGGGACGTCTTGCCACTACTGCCAGCGATGGGATTCGCCTTTCTCGTCACCGCTACCTCAGTGCAAAACGCTCGAAGATGCGAGTACTGGTCAGACTTGCGCCGATGTCCATGGGCTGAAGGATCAAAGTCTCGGCCTCACTATGGAGAACGACGCATCGTGTGCTGATGCGAGTGTCGGGTGCATTCGTTCTGGATGCCGCATTTGTCGTGTGCGTGACACACCCAAGTCGATAGCTTTCAAGGTCTGTACCGGTAATGAAAGCCCGACCCCATCCACCCCGATTGTCAAGAAAACGTTGGCTGAGGCAATGTCCGGACAGGAAGCTGTCGCGGAGAAAGGGTCGGACGTGTGGCTGCTGGGCACTGGAGGTGCCGGCTGTGCCGTGCTAGCGATCGGCGGCATGATTTTCGTAGCGAAGCGCGCGGCACGTGACTCGACAAGCCCAGACATCATCACGCCCAGCAACAGCATCGCATACCAGCGCGCGTCCGTCTTCCACATCTAACCACCCCTCGCCTGCCCTCAAGTATTTCTCTTTCGTGCCTGCATTCCTCACTATCGACCGTTTCCAGCCTAGGTGTTGCCTTTCCTGATCAATCGAAGATCCTCTTCTTGCAATCTTTGCTTCCGTTTGCCATTCTCCATCGACACAATCCACATGTATGCACAATCGCACCGCAACTCTTTTTGCTGAGTCTCTTTCCATCTCCGGCAGGGCGTCAGCTCATGCAGTCAGTTGGATATGCTCTTTCGCCATCGTGACTTCGATGGTCCGACGTCATGTTGATGAAGTCCGTCGCGACCCGCTACGGCTCAGAGGGCTATTCTGGAATTGAATGCCCTCAAATTTTCTCGTCGTGCTGCAGTTTCGTTCGTTTGGATCGCATGCCACTCTTCCGCACCCGAAGATCCGTTGGTATCTGATAAACCCAGTCCCCCTATCCATGCCGTTGTCCTGTCGCATCTCGGTCGCTTGCTTAGCTCCTCACAGGATGAACAGTGGCGGAAGCATGCTCATGGGATGCTGCTCGACATAGCGCCTCTTGGGTACCTTACTCGATTGGCCAAAGCAAGGATAGCATGAGGCCCTCCCTACCAATAGGAGGGGATGCAGGAGAAACGGCCCCACGCACTCGTGCGCAAATGGCCGCTGGAAGTGGTGTAACTGCACATAGCGGGCGGTAGTTTCCCCTTTCGTGAGTGGTCGTTCATGGGCTGAGCAAGGGGAAACCAGACAGAGATCGAAGAAGCCACCTTATGATCAGAAGCATTCCTCAACTTCCTCGCCTTGAAGCAGGTAGCTCTGATATTCCAGTCGACGATGGTAAAGACTAGTGCGTGGGCCAAGCTATTGCTGCTGGCAGCCCTCCAGCTAGCAGTGACGGAGCATGGAGTATTTGCCGCGAGCAGCAGCGATGACCTTACGGAAAGCAAGAGCAAGGCCTGCCCGAAGCTCTCACCGGAGAGTCAAGCTCTCTTTCTTGCTCTTGGTGAGGACACGACGTGCGGGGTGAAGCCTAAGCCAGCGACGTGCTACAATAAGCACTGTCGGTTGTGTTACACGGTCGAGACCAACATCAACGCACGATTCGTGAGCTGCGAGTCTCTGGGCATCACTGTGCCCCATGTCGACAAGCCCGTCAACAGTAACGACGGTGACAAGCTGACAGCGCCACCGTTGGTGCCCCAGACTGAGGAGCCCTCGACGAAACCAGTCGCTCCTCCTAGCGCAGTGATTGATCCGACGGTCCCACCAACCGAGGCTCCGACAGTCTCGCCTGCCGTGGTGACGTACGTGCCGCTCACGGACTCACCAACAGAGTTCCCGACGACGTATCCAACATGGACACCGCCAACTGACGCGCCTATCGATGCTCCAACCGATGCCCCAACCGAGGCACCAACTGAAGCACCAACAGAGGCGCCAACTGATGCACCAACCGAGGAGCCGACCACGAAGCCAAGTGCTCCAACTTGGGTACCGCCAACCGACGAGCCAACCAACGAGCCAACCAACGAGCCAACGTACGAGCCTGTGACGAATGCACCGACTGATGCACCAACTGACGAGCCACCAGTCGATGAGCCAACGGACAAACCGACGTGGAAACCTGTGACGGACGCACCTACTGATGCGCCGACAGATGCACCTACTGATGCTCCAACTGATGCACCGACTGATGCACCGACTGACGCACCGACTGACGCACCGACGGATGCGCCGACAGACGTACCAACAAGTGGACCAACTGAAGTCCCGACGGACGAGCCGACGTTCAAGCCTGCGGAAGAGCCACCAGTGGATGAACCGCCAACGACGTCGACTCCGAGTGATTCATCTCTGGATAGCTCGAATGACTCATCCAGCGATTCGGACAGCTCGCAGGACAGCTCGCAGGATGGATCCAACAACGGCAACTCTTACCCAGTGTATGAGCCAACGCCGACTGAGGCGCCGACCTTAACGCCGACTGAGGCACCGACCTTGACGCCAACTGAAAGCCCGACGGAAGCGCCAACTGAAAGCCCGACGGAAGCACCAACTAGTGCCCCAACGGACACGCCGACTGATGCACCAACTGACGTTCCAACTGTCAAGCCGACGGAGGAACCACACCACCCAGCGTACGATTCTTCGCTGGGAGGTGACTCTTCTTCGTCTTCGGATTCTTCATCATCTTCGGACTCTTCGTCGGACGGATCCAACAGCGGTCACGGCTCGCTGTGTGTGGCGGAGCTTTCGCCCGGTGATCGTGAGTTCGGCATTCGTATCATCAGCGACGCCAACTGCATCAACGGCGGGCTGGGCTGCTTTGACCTTGTGTGCCGCTTCTGTAAGGTCAAGGACACTGAGAAGTCGGCGCATATGATGAAGTGTGCGGAGTTTGGCTACCACTTTGATGGTGATGCTTTCGATGGATCGTCGTCGCCTGTACCAACAACTGTGGCTCCAACTGAAGTTCCCACTGAGGCTCCCACTGAGGCTCCCACCGTGGCTCCAACTGATGTACCGACTGAAGCTCCAACTGAAGCTCCAACTGAAGCCCCAACTGAAGCACCAACTGAAGC
>JAADVL010001023.1:0-10703 GCA_023334995.1 Pythium sukuiense
CCCCCCCCCCCCCTTTCCTTCACCACCCACACACTTGGGTCTAACATCCGACGGTCTCACTTTGGAATTTCTTCTCTCCACCACCACCATCGCCACTGAAGAGCTCCACCATGAAGGCCGCTGCGCTCGCGTTCTCGCTCACGGTCTCCGCTGTCGCTTCTGCTGTTGAAGGCTCCTCTGCTGCTACATTTGAGCAGTACAAGGCCGAGATCCGGGCTTTTAACCGGGAGCTTGCCTCCGACGCGTTCGCTCCGCTCATCCTTGGCGGCACCGAGACGCCAATCGGCGAGCGTCAGTTTGTCACTGGGCTGCGCTACACGCCCACGGGTCAGAGCGTGTGCGGAGGGTCTCTGATACACCCCAAGTGGGTGCTCTCGGCCGCCCACTGCGATGTGAACGACGAAGGCGGTCCGTCCAAGATCCAGTACGTAAATGTGGGCACCCACTACTTCCAGGGCGGCCTCGACGGCACGCCCGTCAAAGTGCTGCGCAAGATCAAGCACCCACGATTCAAGTCGGCGAACACGGGCAACGACTTCCTGCTGCTGGAGCTCGAGTACGAGGTGCCTTACACGCCTGTGCTGCTGGCCAAGAGCGACGGCTCGGACGGGCCGCCAGGCTCCATGGCGACGACGCTCGGCTGGGGTGACACGAAGGAAGACGGCACGTGGTCCAACGTGCTGCTGCAGGTCAATGTCGCCGTGCAGACCAACGCCGTGTGCAAGAACAAGCTCACCAAGTTCACCGAGGCGACGATGCTGTGTGCCGGCGGTGTCAAGAACCAGGACACGTGCCAGGGCGACTCGGGCGGACCGCTCGTTGTCAAGAACAACAACGGCACCGATGTGCTCGTCGGCCTCACGAGCTGGGGCCACGGCTGCGGGCAGCTCGGATACCCTGGCGTGTATGCGCGCGTGTCGGCTGGACGAGCATTCATCGACCAATACGTGACGCAGGTAGCGTGGGTCTAGTCAGATCCCACATGATACAACCGACACATCAACCAACGCTAGCAACACGGAAATCGAACGTACGGGGTAGAATTGATGCGTTGATAAAAACCGGAAAACCACTCCCCTCGAGCCCTTGAAACCTTGTCTTTCTCATGCTTGGCTTGGTGTCTCTCGTGGCTTCGAACAGCTCTCGGCGAAAGGGAGTCTCCATACTCAACAGCAGTTAGAATGGCTTCGAGTGTGGAGACTCTCTTTCGCAGAGAGCTGTTCGAATCACTTGTTGTGCAGGCGATTGAGAAAGTAGCTGAGGTTGTCCACGTCGACCGTCGTCGCTGACTTGCCCTTCCGGAAGACCGAGTTGAGCGAGTGGTCCATGAGTCCAACGTCCAAGAGATGCTTGCACGCAAGGAACGCCACCGACGCCTTGGCCGTCGCCTTGGAATGAGTCAGCACTGTTTGAAACGCCGGGAGCTCGAGCTCCTTGGGTAGCTGCACCTTGGCTCGGAACATGGGCCGCCGTATCACTTCCTCCTGGGTGAACGTGTACATGTTCTTGTAGTCGACCGTGTACAACTGCGGAGGCAGCGTCTGGCAGAACATGTTCAGCCGTGAGATGCTCGAGTCCAGGTCCAACACTGCACCTGTCGACGGGATCATGATCCGAGACTCGTCTGGGAGGTAATTAAACTCGGCAAGCTCCACTGCCGCCTTGCTTCGTGGCTGCTGAAGGGCTGTTTCCCGTTTGTCGTTGCGGAAATCGAGCGTGTTGATGGCTTGCGTCTCGGCCTTCATGATATCGTAGTGATTTTTGTGCTCTCGGTCGCCTTTTTCTGCCAAGTAGTACACGACGCCGTCTTCGTGACGCGCGCGGCCGCGCAGTTGCATGAGCTTTCGCGCGGCTGGGATGCGAGCGGCGACGATGATCAGTGCGCACTGTGGGAAGTCAACGCCCTCGATCGAGACCGCAGTGGACACGAGAAACTCGATCGAACCCTCCTCGAATTTCGTCAGCGTTTCTTCCATCCTCGGCAGGTTGAACGCTGCAGTGTCACGCGTGGCGGCTTGGCCAAGCACGCACGCAAAGCGTGGATCTTTGAGCTTGACGAACGATACAAAAGACCCGTGGTCTTCCGTCTCATTGTCCGAGCCTTCCTCTGCCTCGGCGTAGCCCATCTTGCTGTTCAGAAACTCGCATACAACACGGCACTCGGCGCGTGTGGTCACGAAGATGATGCCCTGCAGGCTTCGCGGGCGGTTGCTGCCCTGCGGACTGGCGACGAATTCCGACCCAACTTCCGAGTCATCGCTGAGCTCATCATCCACGTCGGCAGTGTCTGCTTCGCTCGGCAAAACTTGGTCATCGGAGGCATCGGGGACTTGAGGCAGCTCATCGTCTTCTCCGTGCGTTGTGAGCAGGTCCACAACCTTTATCAGCCGCTTGCTGGCAGCGAATGCACAATCGTTTCGTTTGCTCCTCGCAAGAATGATTGTCTTGATGGCGGCACCGTCAAACCCGAACATGGTGCCAGGCATTGGCAGCAGTGGCGACGCGTTCTGGGCCGCGCGCTCGACCTCGAGCTCAATGTACATGTACACACACCAGAGGCCCCAGTTCGTGAAAATCTCGACGCACGTGAGCACAAACTTCCTCAGCAATTTGACTCGACGCGTTTCGTCGTGTGCGGCGTCGCTGCGACCCTGGCGCAGCAGCTTGTCCAGCACCGTCACGACCTTGGCTTCGGCCAATCTGTCTAGAAGCGGCGCGAGCCCAGAGTCTCTGAACTGTTGGAGCAGCAAACGCTCGAACTCCTCTTCCTCCGATGTTTTACCATCTCTTTCGCTACTGCCGTCGTCCTTGGGGCTGTGGTTCCAGTCGGTGGCTCTGGCTGCTCCCGTCGATGCGCTGCTGTCGGGTGCGGGTTCCTCTTTCTCGAAGGTCGTAAACTCGATGGGAGCAACGGCCGCAAACGCCGCTATCTCGTGCTGCTCGAGCTCCACCTTGTGCAGCTTGGCGTGCAGGTTCTCGGCGCAGTTGCGCGTGGGACACGCCGTCGTGCCGAACACGCGCGGCATGTCCTCCGGCCGCTTGGCGTCGTACATCTTGATCACCTGCGCGTACGGGTGGCGCTTGGTCACGTGGTGGCACTCGTCAAACACCAGCAGATTGATCATGTCCATGGCCACGAAGCCTCGCTCCAGCGCCGTACGCAGAACCTCTGGCGTGCACACGAACACGCGCGTGAGCGTGAGCTCGCTGCGCCACTCGCGCTCGCCCCACTGATCCATGCCGTTGCCGCACAGCGCGCTCACACGCAGCGTCGTGCTGGCGTGGATCTTGGCCGTGATCTGCCACACTAGCTGCCGCGTGGGCGCCAGGAAAAAGGCACGGCGGCCGCCGCCGTAGTCCTGCTCGCTCAGCAGCGCGATGGCCACGAACGTCTTGCCGATGCCCGTGTCGCCCACCATCACCACGTTCTCCGTGCGTGCCATCTGCACGATCTCCCGCTGGAAGGCGCGCAGCGGAAGCCCCGTGGACAAGCCATTGGACGCGTCTGTGGTCGCGTCAGGAGACGCCACACGCGCCGGCGAGAGCGACTTGGCCGTCGCCATTTGAGGGCACGTGGTCAAATGGAATAATGGCGCCTTTCAAACGGAGAGCTCACTTCCAAATCACGCGTTCTCATTGGTGGATAAATATAGGTGTGTATTTCAGCCAATGAAAAGCGTCCAAAGCCGTATCCTGAGGATACCTTGGTTGTCTATCAACTATCCTATATCAGTACACAGTGCTAGTTCTTGCCCTTCTTCTTGCCCCTCGCGCCGCTGCCGCCCTTCTTGTTGCCTCCGGCCGCTGCGCCGTGGAGACCAGGCGCCAGGATCTTACAGGGGCCCACGAGACACGTGATGAGTTCGTTCTCGGCGATGTACCGCATCAGCTCACGCTGGACGATCACGGGCTCGAGGCGGTCAGCGCTGCCTTCAACAGTGGTCTCATCAACCGGTGTCTGAGTCTGAGTCTGAGGATGCTGCAAAAGCTTCTCCTCCTTGAGGTTGCTGGCGAAAAAGTACTCCATGACCGACTTGGCGGCCTTGCCCTTCTTCACACTGCCTGGGTTCAGCTTGACCTTGTGCTTGTACTTGGTCAGCGACGCGTACGGAGCGCACATCGGCATCGCGAACAGCAGCACGTCATCGGGCGTTGGTGAGCCCGTGAACGAGTCGAAAAAGTCGGCACTCTCGGCTTCTTCCTCTTCCTGCTCCAGGTACTTCTCCTTCTTCTCACGCTGCTGACGGATGTACTCCTCGCTGTCCTTCTGCGATGTCTTGTCCTCCTCGCCAGTCGGCTCCTTCTCCTGCTCCTCCTCGTCCTCCTCCTGCTCGTCGTTCTCGTCCGCATCGGCCGTCGGAACTGCGTGGCCCAGTGCCTCCATACGCAGGCGACGGTCCTCTTCGTCCTGGTCCGCGTACTTCTTCTTCAGCTTCTTCATCTTTCCCTTCTTGCCACGCACGTTGCCCTTCTGCTGTGCAGCCACAGGAGCTGGTGGCGGTGCAGTCGCTCCGTTGCCGCCCTTCTTACCTCCGACTGGCTTGACCTCGGCACCCTTCTTGCCCTTCGCCGCCTTCTCTTCGACCTCGTCCTTCTCATTACTCGGCGCCACGACTTCCGAAATCGGCTTGCCCTTCTTCAGATCACGACGCTGCTTGGCGGTCAGGCGCTTCTTTCCCTCCCGCACTAGAGCTGCTTCAGCCTCCGCCTCCGCCTCGGCTTCAGCCTCGTGCTCCGTCTGCTGCTCAGCACTCGGCGGCTGACTTGGCTCGTCCTGCTCCTGTGTGTCTTCTTCGACCGCGACAGTCTCACCAGCCACCGTAACTGGCTGAACCTCCTCTTCTTCGTCATCATCGTCGCCATCATCAATCTCTACCGCGTCGTCTTCCTCAACCTCATCGCTCTTCTCAACCTGAACGGATCCCTCGACTTGCTGATCTTCTTCCTGTTCGATTCCAGCATCATCGTCTTGCTCCTCATCGTCATCGACTGGGTGGTTGCCCGTCGAGGACTCGTCGGTGCGGAAGACGATTGCGAGACCCATGTCCAGGCGCGACGGGTTGATGTAGTTCTTCTTTCCTCGGATCATGAAGCTGCCTGTGGTGAGGTACTCGCCGGCCGGCGCGGTCTTGCTCACTTGGTCAGCGTGTACCCAGTAAGCTCCGGCGATCACGAAGTTCGTCCACGCGCTACTGCGGCACACAGCCATGCAGCCTGCTTGCTCAAGCGTCGCCACCGGAATTGGTGGGTACTTTTCAGCTTCGTTGGTGGCGTTTGGCACAGCACGGTTACGCACGATACACGTCGGCGCACCGTGGAGGTCTGCGTGCACATATACGTCGCCCTTTCGAAGATAGCGCTTCACAAGGATCTCGTTCTGGTGAGCATCCTTGCCACCAATCACGAGGTAGTTCTCGTTAGAGATGAACCAGTGGAACTTTTCGAACCAGAGAATCTTGCGGCGCTGGTAGATCGTTGCGCGCTTGACCTGCTGCTTCAGGAGCGTCTTCATCGTGTTCTTTTCGGCGATTTCGATCGCGCGATCGGTCGCTTCGGTCGCCTTCTTCACCTTCTCGACAGTTTTCTTCTTCTTCGCGTAGATCTCACGCGCGTTCGCCAAAGCTGAGAGCGAAAGGTCGATCCAGATCACGTGGGCGTCACTGTCACGCTGCTCCCCGTCCTCGTCCTCTTCTTCGTCGCCCTCGGCATCGCAGAGCAGAATTGCCACGCGGTTGTGAGCCAAGTCCAGCTCGTGGATCAGACACGCGACCGGGTTGCCATTGCGCTGCTCAAAGCGCACGAGTTCTTCCAGTCCACGCCAGTCCATGCCACTTGCTAGAGCACTACGGACGACGAGCAACACATTCTCCACGTCTTGCTGGTTGGACTCGATGAGCTGCGCGTGCTTGAGACTCTTCTCCTGGACCTCCACGAGCTGGTCGATCTGCTGCTTCTGGCTGCGGCGCAACTTCTCAAGCTTGTTCTCGGCCGCGACCTTGGCGCTTTGACGCGCAGCTTCAGCAGTCTGGGCCTCAAAATGCGAAAAGTACTCGTCCACAGCCTCATCAAACGTATCAAACTCCTTCACGGGCTTGTTGCCGATGCGGTGCTGCGCGTACAGGTACGGCGTGAATTCCTCGAACTGGTCCATGTCGGTCTCCGACTGCTTTTCCTTGAGCACGATGAAGCCGCGCTTGGTCTTCGGCTCGGCATTCTCCACAGGCGTCTCAGTTTCAATCGGCGATCCGTCCTCGTTCAGCTCCGTGATGGTCGTGACCTGTTCGCTCTGCAGCTTTTCCAGCAGCGTCCATCCGTTGTGGAGCTCCTCCACAAGCCGCATGAGCTCCGTCACACCGATGGCCTTGAACTCACTTGGGTTCTTGATCTTCTGGCCAGGCTGCAAGCCAGCACTCACGATACAGTGCTCGACGATGACGGGTCCGAGCCCGCCGAACGTCGACTCCTTGGTGAGTAGGAGCTGCTTGAGCGTCTGCGCCTTCTGCTTCTTGCCGCCCTTGCCCTCCACCGCTCGCATCTCCATCTCCGCGAACCAGTGGTCCACGAACACGATCAGATCCGTGGCACTGGTGATCAGCGCCGCCTTGCTCTCCGTGAGCACGGACACCGGGTACACCTGGCGCACGGCCATCTTGACGTTCTCGTCGAACTTGTGCGTGCGCAGCAGAGACAGGATGGTGTAGTTCTCGTCCGTGAGGATGATGTTGCCCGACGCGTACAGCTCCAGGATCAAGTGGCACTGCAGCTGGTCGGAGCCGAAGGTGAAGTCGACGACGCGGTCGCCCTCGAGCTGCGTGAGCGCCACGAGCCGCTTGCCACGCAGGTGCTTGCGCAGCTTCATGGTGAACTGGCTGGGCAGTGAGCTTCCCGAGGACGCGTCACGCGCGTACTTGCTCGTGTGGAAGCGCACACCCGACTCGAGCAGCACGAAGACCTTGGGGAACGGCGGCTGGTGGAGCTTCAGGATGTACGTCTTGTTGCTCTTGTTGAGCTCGCTCGTGGACGCCAGGTCGTAGATGTTTGTCACGCGCATGTTCAGCACGTTCTTGCGCATGCTGCCCACCATCGCGTGGATGTCGTCGATCGACATGCGCGTCTTCTTCATGGCGGCGTCCTAGTCACTCAATCTGCGATCCTCGGTGTTCCTGTTAGTGGACTTTTGGTGTGGTGTGGGGGCGAGGAGCTCCCTCGATGGAAGGGTACAAACGTCTATGATTGGTCGAAACTAAACCATAGACATCATCCATTGGCTGAAAGAGATATCGGATCCGGTTACACTTTGCTTAACCTGAAATTCATGAATCGGGTTTTTTATTGTCAAAAATCAGCTTTTCTGGGTTATCCACACTGGAGCAACTCACACCAGTCGAGTTCGCGAGTGTGGACGACGAACTGGAGCTCCAGGTCGCTCCAGTCGATGGAAATGTCGTTTACGGACGAGACAAAGAGAGCGAGTGGCAGGAGGATGTATCTCTGAGTGTGGCGAGACTTGTACACGCCGACGAGGGGTCCTTGAAGCACGCGAAGCCGCACGAACGTCAGTGGGTCGGTCATCACGCCCAGGTTGATGAGGTAGATGAGCGTCTCGATGCTGTTGTTACGGCTCACGGTGTTGTGATGCAGAGTCGCCAGGCGTCTCTCGCTTGCTGCAGTCAAATCCAGTCGCTGCTTGGAGCCGATCATGGTGCGTCGTTGAAAGAAGGGTGAGACTTCGTTGGCAGGTCTTGTCTCCGTGAAAGACTGGACCACGACGCTCAGGGCTTTTGAGCTGACGGGTCTCACTGCTTTTGGCAATGGCTTGCCAAGGAAAGTCCCGTTCCAGCTCACGACAAGCGAGCTGGTGGGCCACAGCAAGTCTGCGGCGTACGGCACGACTGTGCGCGTGGTCACCATGAGTTGGTACTTGACGCATCGAGGGAAAATGCGGTTCAAGACACGCACGAGCAGCACCAGAGCGATGTGGAACACTAACGCTGCTGCCAGGCACTTGTAGTCGATGGCAGTTCCGAAAAAAAGCTTGTACAGGAAGTTATGGCTCGAGTCCGAGTGCTCGCCCTGCCACCGCTGACGCGCTGGGCTCGTTGGCAGTTCGTCGATGCGTAGAACGCCACTGCTACGAAGCGTAGGATGCCGCACCTGAGCCAAGATGGTCATACTCGCGACGAACGTGAGCGAGAACTCGGGGATTCCAGGCACGCCGTGGATCGGAGACCACGCACATCGAGTGGAAATCCCGTGCAACCCATGGCAAATGAATGCGAGAAGCCACAGACTACGCATGGAGACGGCACAGACACGAATCAGCTCGCCAAACTCAAGCGAGATCACGCCCATGAGCGTGTAAAACTGCTGGCCCATGAGCTCGTAGACTGCTGCCGAGTCGATCAAGTGGGTGAGCAAATAACACGAGATCGGGAAGAGCGATCCGTACACCATGACCTGGCTTGGCAGCAGAAACACTGTGCGCACCGTCAACGCAGCTCTTCCAATGATTGAACGTTGTTGCATCCGTGGCTCGTCAGCACGAGCAGCGTAGCAGCCGACCAGCAAGAACATTAGCCGTGTCCAGGCGTAGCACTGGCCGAGTCCACGGATCGCGGCGGTGATTCCGTACCAATCTGGCACGTTGGTCAGGAAGGACGCTGTCTCGTACCGATAGTCGTCCACGATGATCGTCTCACACGCTGATGAATCACCGGCGGAACACTTGCGCACACGAGCGAGAGTGACGACGTCGACGAACTTGTAGCCTTGGAATGCGAGACTCGAGCGAGAAAAGTCGTCCACTCCTTCAAGCACGACGGCATCCACTGTGTAATTGGGGAATTTTGATGCGAGCTGATGCAGTCGGGATGCTAGATGACTGTGGACCTTTCCGATGCCCTCGCATAGCGGATTTGTCTTCATGCAGAGCCGATCGAAGTTGGTCCATGGCTCGTCACACGTCAGCGGTCGTTGGTTCTTGTGTGGGGATCCACACGTGGAGTTGATGCGGTGTGTCGCTGACCAGTTGAAGTCATAATGTGTCGCTTGGACTGTGCGATGCCTCGGCATCGAAAAGAAAAACGGGAACGCGTAGTCGTGGAGGCGGTCGTACCACGCGTACTCTATTCGCAGCGTGAGTCGGCCTCTGCGGTCGAGTAGATGAAATGTATCTGTGTGCTGCTTGACGGCTCCGACCAGCGAGTCGATCATATCGAAAAGCGATGTTCGTGAGATACCCGCTTGCTCGTCACATTTGCTGTCGTACGTGACACACAACGGCCACGGCGGGAGCGAAAAGTGCTTCGCTAGCGTCCGCATTGTCAGCGACGTGGAATCGTACTTGTACGGCCAGAAGGGTATTGAGCTTCCGGTGTCATTCCTGAAGAGCTCCATTGTCACAGGATACGCGTATGGTCCGAAGAAGATGAGGTGGTCGAGCTCGAGTGTCTTGTAGGTGGACAGGTTCTGCACGCCGAAGCCCGTGCGCGGCACGTCCGACAGCATCAGCACGTACGAGAACACGGATATAAAACAATGGAACCACGAGAACGGATGATCGCGCTCGAGATTCCAATCACGGCCACGCTGTGGTAGATCGAGTATGCGCCGCACAGTGAACTGCTCAGAGGAAGGAGGGGTGGCGACGACGGGCTCCGTCTCGGCCCATGCTTGATGCATCGCCATTGTAGAGAGAGCGGTGTGGCGGAGACCGCGGGTCTCAAGCTGCGTGTCGCTGAACCGCTTGTGGTTGAACAGAGAGCACCTCCGAAAAAAACTGTTGTCATTCTCGATGTCAATGAAGACTGCACCAGACCCCGTCTATTCTTAGGTAGAAGGGCGAACAGGTTAGTCAGGCATTGAGGTTGAAGAGGTCCAACATGTGACCGCATGCGCCAATTGGCTCAAACTCAAACATGGACAATTCGCCAGCATCTTCGTCGACAACGTCCGAGTCTGCGTCTGCATTGGTGGTTACAAGTGGATCGGCGGCTCGATTGTGGTGGTATGCAAGCGAATATTCGTTGTGCTTGATAGACACGGCCAGTGCGACGAAGGTCGAGATGTTGGCATCCAGATCGAGTGCGCACGGCAACATGGACCTTGGCAGCGTGCCGGAGCTGATCGATCCGTTTCAGGCCGTGCATTTTGAGTCCGGGCCTGCCTCCGTCACAGCAGGCATCCATTGTCTTTGCGAAAGCCCAGCAACTGGCAATCAGACGCGAGGGCCATTGGAACTTGGGCTTGCTGTGTGCTGTGAACGTGGGAGTGTAGCCACTTTGGGAAAGTGCGTCAGTAATTTACATTTGTATTTTGCATCGCGCAAGTAATTAACGAGGCATTACTGCCCAATCCAGCGCACAAATTGTGACACCTCTACGCATTCTAATTGGGCAAAACCTTCCTCAATACAGCCGTCAGGTGTCTCAAAGGCAAGAAGCTCTCACCGCAACACGACCATGCCGTCCACGACGGCTTCTTCGGCGGAGTCCGCGCTCCTGCGGCGCCGCGAGCAGAACCGTGAGGCGATGCAGCGGCTGCGTGCGCGTCAGCAGCGCGAACTGGAGAATCTGCGGCTCGAAATCGCCCATTTGGATGCTATAAGGAACCGTCTTCTCCAGCGCGTGGACCTGGACGCGCCGTTCCTGGCGCTTCCGCTGCCGTCCATGGCGCTGGACGAGGCCTTTGGCCACGCAAAGCAA
>JAADVL010001024.1:0-10696 GCA_023334995.1 Pythium sukuiense
CCCCCCAACTCATAAGATGGGTACATAACTCAGTACCGTCCTCTATTCAGAAATGACACAGTACTCCCGGAAATGAGCGCAGTCCCTAAAATTGGGCCTCGCATGGAGCGAGCAACGACGTGAGATCCGTCTGACAGAGCTCTTCGTCACACAAGCTGGCATCCACACCACACACGCAGCCATGGGCCACTCTGGTAGCGTGCATCGCCCGCGTCCACGCCAGTCGGGCGGAGCGCTGTACGGCGAGCCCGTCGGATCGGCCGCGGCTGCGAATGCAGCCAACAACCGCGAGCAGTACACGCCGGCGCAGCTACAGGCACTGTACCTGAGTCGCGGACGACCGGACATGGCGTTCATGACCAACCAGTCGTCTGTGGCGAAGGAGATCCCGGAGATGCAGCAGACCTGCACGGTCAAGAACCACGTGAACCTGAAGAAAGGCTCGCTCAAGCTTGTCCCTGTCAGTGACGACAACCCCGGCAGGTTTGTGTATACATGGATACATTCGGAGAGTTTGAACTGAGACTTGGCTGTGTTTGCCCAGATTATCACTGGAGTTCGTGTTTGATGCCACCAAGGCCTGTACAGTCAAGGTGTATCTAGTCGCCGTGGAGAGCATCGACGACGAGACGGGCTGCTCCTCGTACGCACTCGCGCATCCTGAGCAAGAGGTAATTACGTGCGAGTTCGCTGAAGGTCTAGCACAAAAGTTCAGCCTCCGTGAGTTGAAAGACGCCGCCGTAGAGCCATTTGTGGATCTGTCCAAGTTCCCCAGCAGCGAGTTGTTCTACGATCCCAACGCCGGCTCGCTGAGGTTCCCCCTCATTGTCGTCCTGGAAGTGCGAGGCAGTATGTGCCCACCAGCTTAATGGGCGTCTACGTTATGAAGCCAATTTTTCACGACCTTGTGCTTGTAGATGGCAAGGCATCGCCTCAGTCTCAGTCCAATTTTGCCACCTTCGTGAAGAAGCCCACAGGTGAATGGGAGATCAAATCACTGAAGCAGAAGATCCAAGTCGATGGAATGACCTACGAGTTGCAAGAAATCTACGGCATCGACGGCTCCGTCGCATCAGCACAGCCCAAGACCGACGGATCCGCTGGTACGGACGGTGATAAGGACGGACCCAAGGACGAGATTGAGATTCCAGACGGAGCCGAGTGCATTATCTGCATGAGCGAGACACGCAACACCACCGTGCTGCCATGTCGGCACATGTGTCTGTGTGGCGACTGTGCTGAGATGTTGCGCAAGAACTCTAGCACGTGTCCGATTTGTCGTACGCGAGTGGAGGCGCTGCTGCAAATTCGAGTCGATACCAAGGGTGTGGAAGACGAGGACGAAGACATGGAAACGGAGTAGGACAATACACGTGGCAAGCATGAATGAGAAAAATCGTTGAATGAGAAAAATCGATATCACATTACAATACGATATGGTGAAAATGGAGGACCCTCCAGCCAACCTGCCGACCACACGACGCTGGTGAAGCTCGTCGTGTCGGAAAGTGACAGCGTAGAGTCGGCTGGATCCTGGCCGTGTCCCTCAGAAAGCCACGTCGAGTGCAGTAGTCGTCACTTCTCCCGCTCTCGCCGTTTGTTTATCTGCCTCTAAAAATTTGATCCACGAAACTGGAAATGCTGGATATTCATCGGTTGTCACGACCCCCACGACGAGCTCAGTTCTTCTTCCACATGTTCTTCAACTGCACCAGACACCCAAGCGATTCATTGATCGTTCCTTCCGTCAGCAACGTGCCTTCTACATGCAAAATGAATGTGGTTTTAAATGTACACGGAACGCACCATACTGGTAACTGGCTCTGCGCCATCTCGCGACCGTGGGGCAGGCGCCAGCGCGTTCACGTCACCACCACCGTAGTAGGCGTTCTTCATCTTGGAGTAGGAGAACTTGTCCACGCCGCTGGAGCTCTTCACCTGGTTCAAAGACGACGGATCGCTGCTCTGCGTGTGGTATGGCCGCCCTCGTTGAGACTCGTCCGAAACGGACGTCGAGGGCGACGCCGACTTCAGCTGGTAGTCCGATCCCGAGGCCGGACGCGCGCGGCCAGGGCTTCCACTGTTGCTGCCACTCGTCGGATAGTCAAGAGGAGACTTTCGCCGAGTTGGGCTGCCGTTGCCCGCCTGGTTGTTGGACGCGTAGTTGTTGTCGGCACTCGAGTTCGAACCATCCGACGTCGTTGGAGACGTCGCCTGCTTTTGGGCGTACGACACCTTGCGTGACATCATCTCGAGGCTAAAACGAGAGAAAGCACAGTCAGTGATCTGTTTCCTGTGTCGTAGCAGCTCTCCCACAACTGCAGCTAACGTACATTTGCTCGCGCTTCTTGAGCTCGGCTTCTCGTCGGAAGTAGTCCGCCTCCAGCTCCTTGAGCTTCTTGTCGCGGGCGATGATCGCGGCCTCCTGTCGTCGCAGATCCTCCTCAATCGCGAGCAGCTCCTTCATCTTCTGGTCGTACGTCGTGCGCATCTGCTGCTCCGGGTTGGCGCTGTTGGCGGCCGCGTACGCGCGTAATCTCTGCTGCAGCTGCGGCACTTTCTCCAGGTCCTCAATCCGCGGACGACGCGAGCGCTGGCGGTGGAGCATCCACCGGATGACCTGGAACAGGCCCTCCGAGTACTGCGTCGGGATGCGCGCGAACTTGCCGGCGTTAATCTTCTTGGCCAACGCGAGCTGGTTCGTGGCGTCGAATGGCGGGCTACAGTTACCAACAAAGGCAGTCATTAGTCGCTGCAGTACTAGAGTAGGACTCCTTCCTAATAGAGAGGCGGCAGTGCTGTCACGTACGCGAGCGTGGCCATCTCGTAGAGCAAGCAGCCCAGCGCCCAGATATCCGAGCGCTCGTCGTAGGTCATCTCGTTGACCATCTCCGGACTCATGTAGTACGGCGTGCCGACGTTGGTCTGCGCGAAGCGCGACTCGCTGCTCAGCTCCTTGGCGAGACCGAAATCGCCCAGCTTCGCGTTGTTCTGTGCATTCCAAGCGAGTGGTGTTTGAGTTAATCTGGACGACGTGGGAGAAAGAGAGAAAGAGAGAGAGAAGCACACGTACGTTGGCGTCGAGGAAGATGTTGCCGGGCTTGATGTCACGGTGCAGAATGGGGCGGATGACGTTACCTTCGCGGTGGCGGTGGCAGTCCTTCAGCGCCAGGAAGATGTGTGTGAAAATGTGCCAGATGAAGTTCTCCTCAATGTACGCGCTGCCATCATCACAACACATTCACATTCATCATCATCAGCTTCCTCCCTCCATACGCCAGTCAATAACCAAGACAAAAACGCACCCTTCGCGCTTCTTGCGCTTGATGTACTGGCTCAGGTCGCCGCCCTCGCAGTACTCCATGACGATGTAGATCTTGGTGGCGGCCTTGTCGATCACGCGGTCGAGATAGCGCACGATGTGCGGGTGGCGCAGCTCGCGCAGGATGTTGACCTCGCTCACGATGAGCTGCTTCTCCTTCTCGCTCATGGCGCCGTAGTTGACCTCCTTCCACACGAGCGCCTTGCCGTCCGACTTGCGCACGATCTGCGTCACCACGCCGAACGAGCCCTTGCCGATCACGCGCACCGTCTCGTAGGCGTCCATGTTGCTTCCCTCGTTCCTTTCGTTGGTTCCGTCGCTGGGTTTGTTGGTGAAATCGCCAACAACTACGGCTTCCAACACACACGCGTTGGCTGCTTCTCGGTCTTACGGCGTGGGGGAAATCGCCAACAAGTCGGTCACGTGGTGGCTCTGTCTGTCTGTGGGGTGGGGCGATGAGGCGATTGAACGGAACGACTACAATGGCACTACCGTACAGACTTTAGACCGCCAACGAGTGCGTGCGAGTCGGGACTCTTGGGGAGTGAGTTCGGTTCTGTTGGCGTTGGTTGTTGGCGCCGCTTTGGCCCAAACCCCTAACCACTCGTGGGGGCATGGAAACTGGAAACTTAGCTCACAGTCTGTTGGGGCGACCGGGTAGTCAAACGGGAGAGGCGAGGAAAACTCGCGTCTGCGAGGACGTGTCCCTTTATGCCTTGAGCTCCTGGTCTCTGCCGACAGCTCCAGTCGATGGGAAGGGAACCCTGGGAGAGAGCACAGGCTAGTCAACTGCGCCATGGCGTGCCAAGTGGCTGTGGGCAATTGAGACAGGATCAAACCCAGAGGACGACGACCAGCAACTCTTCGAGTCGAAGATCCTTCTCGGTTGACTGACTGCAGACGATGGCTGAAGGAAGACGGACGGTTGACGCCCTCGTCTTGGCAAGTGCAACACAGAGCAGGAGTGCGGGTCCAAATCTATTGAACGCATCTGTAGGATACGTGGCATCAAGCAAGAATGCGGTGAAGAAGCGCTCCAGCTCCGTGTCTTTCCCTCATGTGATTGTGGCCATCCCACCCCATCACTATGGAAACAGTGACACACTCAACTCACTTCCCAAGTGGCACCCGACCGCGAAAGAACGGCACGACGGTGGATAACCCTGTCGTTAGTGACATTGGTTCTTGCTATTTGTCATAAGGAACAAATGTAGCCATTTGAGGAAAGAGGGAAATGGGTGCCTTGGGTCCGCGTGAATGGAAGGCTGTTCGGGAAGGCTCAGTACTCGGCGGACAGCAACGACTCGGTGTCGGTGCTGCCTGCGTCGCTCATGGAAGAGAGGTTGATACGCGAGCTCTTGCGCTTCTGGCCGCCGTTGAGGATGGAGCCGTTCTGGTAGTCCACGAAGTTGAGCACCAGCCCCACGACGCTGCCCATGATGCCGAACGACACGAACAGCATCTCCACGCCTGGAATGTAGTGCTCATCACGATTGTACTCGGCTGCGACGGCAAGCGGGAACAGGGCGAGACCGATGTTCTGGTAGCCAGCATACACATCCAAGTGTGAGGAAAATGAGACGTCACAACTCAGAGACACACACGTACCTGGATGGAGGTGATAGCACCGTACGCGCTGCCCACAAATTCCGCATCGACGACGTCTGCAACAGGCGTAGTTGGTAGAGTACATCAGGCACTGCATCAAGATGTAGATGAAGAAGCGGCAAGGTCACTTACATGGAACCGAAGGCCACAACGCCGCTGCAAAGACGCTGTAGGCGACGCCCTGCATCACGAGCGGGATGTACAGGCTGACGTTCGTCAAACCGAGCATGATGTGGACAGAAGTGAGGGCGAGCGGCGCGAGCAGTGCTAAGACAGCACGCATGCCGATCCGATCCACGACGAAGCCCAGGAACGGCGAGATCACGGCCGAAATGATGTACGGAATGCTCATTGGCGTAGCGGCACGCTCCGCTGCCTCCGACTTCTTGGCGCAATAGTTCATTGTGTACGGGCCGTTTTTCCACGCGTACTCGTCACAGTTGATGACGTCGATGTATGGAGGTGTCTTGGAGCAGTCCTCTTGGTCTTTTGGAACCTTGATAGTGCAGTTCGCCGACAGTTTAGGAAGCGGCCATGCGTACGGAGGAACACTAGGGCATCCAGGGTTGAGATCCGGGCACGAAGTCTCGTCCACGTACTTGCCAACACCGCAGCGAACACAGTCACTCGGTGGCTCCTTGAAAAAGTCACGCTCCATCAAAAGGCTGCTCGCGACATTGTTGAACGGGATGACACACCCGTAGACGACCAGACAGCTGAGCGCGAGTAGCCAGAACGCAGGCCGGAACTTGCGGATATCGCTGAACTTGATGGTCTGGCTCACATCGGTTTGTCCAGACCGAGCCTTGGAACGAGCTGTGGCGAGCTCTGCCCGCGTGTCAATAGGGATGACAAACAGAACAGCGATAAACGAGATGACACACATGATGGCGCCGACCCAAAGCGCGGTTGAGACGTTGAACTCCTTCGCGATCGAGGGGCTGATCTCGTTATTGATGACGCTTCCCAGTCGTGCAACGCTGAGGTTGATTCCGAGAGCGAGCGCTACAACGTCCAGGCATACAACAACTACGTGAGTCTTGCATCGGCGATACATGGTCACATAGAGAGCTCTAGCGTACCTAGCTCGCTGTTTTTGAACCATGACGCAACAAGTGTTCCCTGTGCAACTCCGAGACTCTCGCCGCCGAAGCCGAAGAGCACGCGGCCAAACTACACCCACGCAAACAAGTCAGTATCCATGTCCTCACCACCGACTACAACAGGACCTGTGCCTTACCAGCATGGCGTTGAAGTTAGAGAACGTGCACCCCGCGGCAAACACGATCTGGCCCGCCAAGATGGTCAGTGAGAACACCATGAGCATGCGACGAGCACCGAAGCGGTCGACCAGCACGCCGCCAAAGAACGGCAGGACGATGTTGGGCACAGAGTACAGCGTGTAGAGAAGGTTCTATAGGACAGAGTACGATGCATTAGATCACTTCAAGAGACTGAAGAGAGAGAGGGGACGCGAAGAGGTCGTACGAAGAGGAACTCGTAGCGCTGCTTCGGGTACTTGCTGAAGCGCTGCTGCAGTTGGCTCTTGAGCGCCGCTGGGTTGTCGAAGCAGTAGTAGTTGCCGATCATGAGCACGCAAGACAGCACGAGCACGAGCCAGCGCACGCGCTGCTGACTCTTCTCTGCCATGGCGATGACGAGGTCGCTACTTTGAAGATCCCAAACCAAGATGGAATCAGTGTAAGATATTGACATAATAGTGACTGTCACTACAATTTCTCCAAAACTGGGTGCTGTTCTGCCAGGGGATCGCTGACAATACATTAAAAAACGGAGAGGAAAACCGAAAAACAGAGAAAACGGCGAGGTTCACAGAACCCAAACGACAAGTGGACAAGACGATAAAAAACACCTGCAGCAGCGAGATGCATACAGTATTGTCCTGAGACTGGGTCCACAGAACATGTTTCAGGACCAAACCAGAACCGTGGTGGACAAAATTGGCCGCAAAGGGATGACGGAGCACCGCATGAGATGCACCAGTCCGCCGTGTGACGAAGCTCGAGTCGACGACGACTCATGCGAGTTCGAGTGGAAGGTGTGGCACTGCCCTGTGGGAGATACTTGGGTTGGTACTGGAACGGCAAATAGCACTCACGCCAGGAAGCCTCGTATAGATTTGGCCACCTTTCTCCGATCACCGAAGAGATGCGCGCTTGCATCGCGCGTATGGACGACACTGGCTTGGCACCCCGCCACATCTGGAGCAACATGCGCCAGACCACCGAGCTGTCGCCACCGATTCTCGGTCACCCGTCGTAGCTCAAGTCGCACGCTTTGTGAAGTACCAGCGGACGGTCGGGGGCTTTCGCAACTCGATCGAGTCTCTCCAACGCCTCGTCCGTGAGTTTCCGTTCGACTCGAGACCCGACGCGGACCAACATTCAACTTCGGGGCGTCGACAGTGACGGCTTCCCATCAACCATAGACCCTAAATCCTAGTGGTGAAGATGAAGACCCATTCATCCTGGGGTTGGCGACTCGTGGGCTCCCCGATTGCATCCAACGTTTCCGTCGACACGACTTCTTCGGACTCTTCGACATCGACGCCACATTCAAGTTGAGCGACGTTGGGTACCCGGTGATCACGTGCGGCTTCAGTGATGCAGAACACCGCAATTTGCGAACAAGAAAGCCGCAGTTTTGTACGAGAGCGCTGTGCGCTGGTCACTTCGACGCGCTCATCGTCGTGGAATGCCTGCTGGTGGCTGGACAGTACTCTAGACGAGAACGAGTGCGACTGCCGATTCTTGTCCAAGTTCGATTGTGTGCCCACGTACTCGCCCTCGGATTTTTGTTGGCCTCGACTAATCGGCAGGTCGTGGTCGCCTTCGCAACCGCTGTGTGCGCGTGCGTAGAGTAGCTCCAGCTCCAGCTCAAGCTCCAGGACACCAGATGATGCAATGGGAAGGAAGGGTAGGAGGGCGTCCACGTCCGGCATCTGTAGCGCTAGACATCCAGTACATTACCAACTAGAATGTCAACAATCGACAGGAACCCTTTGTTTTCGTTGCACTAGATTTTGTTGTACCCGACAGTCATTGTTGATTCTTCTCCCTCGTTTGGATTCGTGTCACGTACGATGGACGACTTGTCGGATGATAAGCTGTAACGTCAGGCCGTGGTAGCTCCCATCATCTTGGACGAGTGCACAAGCTCGTGCCACGCTGGAAAAGCTGGAGAGCTCGAGATCTTCCTCAGGAACAGCACGACAATGACAGCGGACCTAAAGACAGTCTGCGTCCTAACATCGCTGTCGATTTGTTCGTCGCTGAAGACGCTCAGCCATCTCGCCCACGTACCCAGGGGATTTGCAAACGGTTCCGCTACTTCGTTCCATTCGTCGGTCAAGTATGCAAGGATTCATTTTTCCAGTGCTTTGAGGTCTCAACATCGACCATAGCCTCTCATCCGCTCTGGCCAGCTGGGGCAGCTTCCAATCTAAGGGCGTTTCATTATCTCTAATTCACCGAACATGAGATACTGGGTCGCTGGGTCATATTGGCATTTTGTAGTCTGTCTATTTTGTGGTTTGATCCCTCCACTACCCCACCACTTCGCCTCCGATCGGATTCCTCTTGCATTGAGGCAACGGCATGGGTCCCGATACTACGCCTTTTCTGATATTTAACGTCATGTATCAATTATCTGTTGATACGTAACGCCATGGGGCTTCGTGCGGCTGATACCAAACGTCATCCATGCCCATACCGAAAATGTGGGTAGAGTAGCCAAACTACACGTACCGCAGAGGCATTGGCGTCGTAGATATGAAGCCTTAGAACGTAATACACTCCATTGTTTTTTTACTGCAGAGAATGCGCTTGTGACGTGAAGCAATGGCGATCTGTAAGCTGCACATTGAAGACAAGGCGTTCGGATTTCCTCACAACACCATTGTCGAGCTTCTTCTCGGTGACGACGAAGCGCTCGCTGTCGCCTTTGCTATCCTCACCCATGTGACCGGCAAGGCCAACATGACGTCAGTCAATCAAGGTATGCTCAAGGAAGGGCTTCTGCCCCAATCAGATTCTCTCGGCGAGCAGGTCGTCGACTTGACCACGGACGTGGATGTTCCTATCAATGAGATCGTTTGCAAGGACATCAAGGCGGAAGATCGCAAGGAGCACGACTACGATGCCATACTGGCGAGAAATTGCGTTGAAGGGACCTGGTGCGTTTTAGTTCAGTGCGCAGACTCCTGGATCACGGGCACACAGCCAGTGGGGACCGAGTTCACACGGACGCGAAAGTCCGTGAAGATCCATGGAGTGTGACAACACCTCATGGTGTGGAAGCCAACCTGGGAGCCTGCAACGAACTTCACCCAGGAGCAGATTCTAGAGTACCTAGGATAACATAATACAAGTTCACACATGCAAACGCTGTGTTTCATTTACTGTTTTGATCTGAGAGATTCTGAAACGTGGCACGCTGCGTGCGCTCTCTCAACACCACACTCACATTGACGCAGCACGAAGTGCTGGCTGTGGCCTTCTTGCTCCGGACACGACAGGCTGCGAGTGCGCCGTCCACTGCTGCTCCCCCTTCACGCATCGCGACCTGATGCAAGGGAGGGCGCAGAAGTGGTCGATGCACTTGCACAAAATGCACGACACGACGGTCTGGATCAACGGTCTGGAAGTGTCTGCGTTGGCTAGCTACACATCGTAATAAGATATAGACAAGGTCTGCTGATCAAACAAAAGAGGGAAGACTTCACCCAGATTTCACGTATGCATGGGCATTGCTGGTGGTGATCAATGGTCGGCGGTACGTCGCGAAATACACGCCACAGCCGCGGGTCTAGAGCCATGGCAGAACGCTAATCCATGCCGACGCGGTTGCGACTGCACGAAAAGACCACCCGGAAGCCGCTGGGAGTTTATCTCAATCCGCTACGGCCCATAGAATACTCGCTGGTTAGACCGATAGCTAAACAAAAATGATCGGGCTTCGCCCATTTTTACATACTGGTATTGATGTGCTGTGGGCCTGTGGAGGTGGGACGGCGCGACGGCGCCAGCGGTGGGACCGCACGAGCAGCAGGGAAAACTCCCAGCAAGACACACGCGACGACACGAAGAGACCACCCGGAAGCCGCTGGGGGCCGATCTCAATCCGCTACGACCCATAGAATACCCTTGGTTAGACCGATAGCTAAACAAAACACAAGGGCTTCGCCCATTTTTACATTCCGGAATTAATGTGCTGTGGATTTGTGGGTCTGTGGACACAGCGGAGGTGAGCTCCAATTTGCTAGACCTCGTCCAGAACGAAACATAGAGGCCGAAGAGCGCTGATGAAACGTCTCGATCGCAGAAACGGCTTTGATTCGTCAAAAACAGACGCCAGGTTTGAAGCTATACGCGAAATTGTCCCTTGGGTCGAACTGCCACTATAGGGTTTCCATAGATGGATTGATCTGTGGTATCGAAACATCTGGGTCCTCACGTATGTGGAGAACAATAGAGGCCACATGAAAAACAAAGGAATCCGTATCGGCGAGCTTTGGTCGCACAGACGCCACGAAGCCCTCGGCACCGACGAAGCTGTCTGTCGACCAGAACGCCGAGGCCCACACTCATCACAAGAGTCTGAGTGCCGTCTGAGCTGCAGCACGCGCCTAGGCCGCGTCGACGTGAGCTCGTGGGGAAACAGAGGAAGAGTGGACTGGAAGTCACAGAAAGGGACACGGACGAGTGCGGGTGTGGTGGCCAGTCCTAGTTGTGTGGTTGCGATCGC
>JAADVL010001025.1:0-10690 GCA_023334995.1 Pythium sukuiense
CCCCCCACTGCTGAGAATGATGTCTGGAGAAATGATGTCTGGAGAGAGAGAGAGAGCCCACTTTGTGTGAGTCGCGAACTGACGAGCGCACACCACACAGAGGCAGACGGAAGGGGATAGGGCAAAAAGTCATCTAAATTCCCTTGTTGGAAGTTGCTGGGGCTTTTACGGAGGGCACGAATCAGCAGCAACCATCATACCGTAGATTTTACCGATCACCCTCACTGGCAAACTTTAGCCTGCTTAGATTTTTATCGAATGGCGTTGCCGACCCGCGTCATTTGAGGGTTTCCAACTGCAGACGCAATGGACGGTGTGCCACACCGTGTGAGTCCAACGTGAAGCCACGGAAGTTCCATTGGAACGTGGAACACGGGAAGTTCCCTCAAACTGTGGTCCGAGACATCGTTCATCGATTCGTTGGCTCGGGATTTCAGACAGACAGGGACCCGCTTTGTGATTCAGGACACTTGAAACCTCATCAGGAGCAGGGACGAGTCAAACCACTTGGATTAACTATGCACCAGAGGTACCGCGAGAGTCCCACTGTGGCAGGTCTCCCCTATGCCCCTGTTTCTGTCCGCGCGGAGTCATCCACCCCGCGCACATCGCCGTGTCTCTTCTGCGACAGCTCTGAACTGGATCGCACGAATCGCGAATCGCGATTCGCGATTGGTCCGAGCTTCCGCCTTAGGCGGACTGAGTCGGGGGCCAAAAGTGAACGTCACTTTGATGCGCGATCGAAGCAGTCTATCCGATCGTCCTTGATGGGTGCAAACCTGAGCTTCATGGATAACAATTTGGACACTTGTTAGACCGCGTGGTGGCTATGATATTTTAACACCTGGAAAGGCAGAGGAAATATCCAACTTTTTCGTTGGGCACTGCGGGTCTGGGTCGTGCTGCTTGGCCTCGAGCCGCTCAACGTAATCCGTCGTGCACACAAAGCGCGCACCGTCCACGGCTGTGTCGATGGAGATCCGGTGGAAATTCGCCAGCGTCAGTGGCTCCAGGCACGCCACGCACCGGAAGCACGCGCGATGGACCACGTGCGCGAAATCTAACGCCAGCGACACGTTAGACGGATACACGCGCTTGCCGCACACCGCACACACGGGCAGAGCAATCGCCACCGAGTCAGTCTCTCTCATGGACGCGGTGGTCGTCGTCACGTCCTGGTCCGATAGCGATTGTCGCAACCTACGAGGCGACGAACTGGTCGTGGCATTGGGCGGCTTTCCAGTAAGCGGCGGCAGACTGCGCGGTGTTTTAGACTGTGCGCTAACTGGATGCTGGAACTCCGGATCCGGATCTGAAGCAGCTTCTGTAGCCATGCCACTGGCGTCCAGTAGAGAGTGCAGTCGCGTCCCGACGATTTCGCCAGCCGACTCGGGATCCGGATCCAGATCCAGAGCGTCCTCTTGTTCCGCCAGCAGCGAGTGTCGCTGGATCGTGGTCTTGGTGGACCGTCGATGACGCGTGTGGCCTTTCGTCGGCGAGTCCGAAGATTTGGACGCCGCTGGATCCCTCCGGATATCCAGAGGCGCGATGGATCCAGAAACCGAGTGGATCCGGTGCCGACTGCCTCCGTCCGGAGAATGCTTGGGAGGAAACGGAGATGGAGACGAAGATGGAGATGCAGACGGCTGCGAATGTCCGAGGGAGGCGCTGGAGCCCTCCACGCCGTAGCGACAGGCCGACACGTCTCGGTGGTCGGCCAGTGGGGCCAGCGTCGGCTTGTTACTCGGCGATCCACTGCCGCCCGGACGCTTGGAGCTCGTGGAGACCGACTCGAGAGCGGCAAGAATGGGTGGAGCAGTGTCCGCTACTGGAGTTTGTGGAGCTCCTGAGCTATTTCCCATGCTGCTCTTGAGCCCCTGGAAGAATGACGACACAGCCGACCGCTTCCGTCTAGTCGGACTGTCACCTGGGTCCTGGCTGGACGATGGAGACGACGACCGGCTACTCACGACGGGCAGCACGAGACTCGTCCGACCCAGTAGCTCCAGGACGGAAGTCTCCTGCGGGTCGGTACTGGCATCCTCCGCGTGGCTGGTGGCGTCGTGCCAGCCGCACACGACGTCCGGCAGCGTCACCTCGCCGTCGTCAATACCCAGAGGCACGATGCCGTCCATTTGCTCGTCGTTGTGCGCCACACGTGAGCTTTTGCTTGCAGGCTTCTTTGTCTTGGGCACAGCCAGACCCTATAAATACAGACACAGCCAGCAGACCAAGTGTGGAAGAGTGGGGTTTGGACGTGGCATTACATAGAGACCGTCGAGTCGGTGCGCGGTCGTGGATTGCCGCCGAAGAGCGGCTTGAGGTAGGTCTCGTCCAGTCCGACCCACGACTTGTGGACGGCGCTCTGGCTCGTGCTGCGGTTCTGGCTGCCGGCGTTGCTGCTGGACAGCAAGTGCAGTTTCTCAGCGTCCGCGGGACTCGCCGCGATGGAGCTCACGTCGGATCTCATAGACGCCGACCGGGCCAAGTGGACAGACGATCGGGCGGTGTGAGGGATCTCCGTCTCATCCGCGTTGTCCAGCCCAAGCACTCGCAGCAGTGACCCCGTGCCGGTGCTCAAAAAGACGGTGGTGAAGATCACGGTGAACAGAGTGGAGCTCTTGAGGATCGCCGTGTGCTCGGTGTTTGAAGACTTAATGTTGAGAGCGAGAGCAAACGCGATAGCGCCACGTAAGCCACTGAACCAGATCACGACCATGTACTTGAACGGGATCTGGTGCTCCGTGGCGCGGCTGAAGTTGGCGGCCGCACACAGTGGGAACGTGTTGAGAGCACGCGCGAGCAGCAAGACGGCGAGGCTGCCGAACGCGAAGCCCCAGTCCCAGACGAACGAGTTGCGGTACGCGATGACGCTGATGCCGAGGTACAGGTAGATGAAGTTTTCAGCCAGGAACGCGATGGTGGACAGCAAGTGCTCGAAGGCCGACGCGCTCACGGGCGAGATGTTGTACATGTGGTAGTGGCGGATGAAAACGCCACTGAAAAACACAGCGAGCAGCCCGCTGAGGTTGCACAGATCCGCGGCGACGTAGCTGGCGTAGGCCGAGAGCAGGATGATGGAGATCTCGTACGTGGGGTGGTCCCGCAGCGACACGTCCGAGTTGTGCAGCACGTAGGCCGACGTGTAGCAGATAGCGGCCGCGAGCACGACCGAGCCGACACCGATAGTCACGAGGCTCGACACCATCGTCAGCGCCGTCCCCGCCGTGACCTCGGTATTGCCGCTCGAGACGAAGTTCTGGAACAGCGTGAAGATCACAATGGCTACAGCGTCGTTGAGCACGCTTTCGCCGAAGACGAGGTTGAAGAGCAGCGACGGCGCCTTGCACTTTTTGAACACGAGTAGCGTGGCCACGGGGTCGATAGCTGAGATGAGCGAGCCGTAGAGGAACGCCTCGGCGTCCGTGAACTGCGTGATCCATCCCCGCTGGCCCATGTACACGAGCAGTCCGCCCGTGACGAAGGTCGCGATGAGCGTGCCGACGATAGCCAGCAGCAGGATGGCCCAGAAGTTGGAGAAGAAGCCCTTGCGCTGCGTGTTGAAGCCCGCCTCGAGGATGATGGGCGGCAGCAGGCCGAAGAAGAGGATCTCCGGGTCCAGGCCGGCGCTGTGCACTCGCGTTTCGGAGACCAAGGAGAGCAGGGCGCCGCAGATGAGACCGAAGACGATGGCCCACGAGGACGTGGATATGAGCGGCGCGCCGTGGTGGCGATCGATGCGGTAGGCCACGTGCACGAGCAGGAGCTGGATCACGGCGCAGACCAGCAGCTCCCCTCCGGCCCAGCGCTTGTCGGTGTCCGTGTCGACGTCCATGGTGGTGTGTATGTATTGGTGATTGATGCAGGGGAGTGATTGATGCAGTGGGCGGATTGAAGCAGAGAGCGGTGGAGAAACACAGAGCCCCAGAGGGCGAAGAGACTGTGATTGATGCTGCCACTTTCCGGCAGAGACGGACGCCACAACCCGATCTGGCAGATTGATTGTACCTCTGATTCCACATGACCATCACTCTGCAGAAGATCAAAGGGTGTTAACGTGAATTTTCAGAATCAAAGCGGTAAATCACCGACAAGGGCAACACAGCACCTGCATCTCCCTCCGCATTCCCATGGCACCACACCCTGCGGATCGACTCGACGGCTTGTCTGGTCCCTCGGTCTCAATCGATGTATCTGCCCGTGCCACGGTCCGGGTCCGTGCCGAACGTGTAGGCCACAACGTTCAGCATGCCCGAGGTCGTCGCGGTGGACAAGGTATCTGATGCCAAGGTGTTCCGACAACGAGTCGAACCCGTCGATGCCCACGTGGCGAAGCACGCGGCCGCACAAACGCCATGATCGTAGAGACCAACACGACATCCAAGCACCCACACGCAGCGTCGGGGTGGCAGCTCACGGCTTGTCGCGAAGTCTCAGCAGCTTGTGGGTGAGGAAGCATCAGGTTTCTCGCAGCCTCTCCGATGGGATCCCCGTAATCGAGCCACTGTCCAGATCACTCGAGCGTCTCCATGTGCACGTACAGGTACTCGAGACAGAACAGGGGCTTGGTCGCACACAGGAGGAGCTCCTCACACAGTCGCCAGCTCGGTCCGTTCCGCTGCAAGGGGCCGCTTGCACTGCGAGACTCACACGGCGTAGTGCGTACTGGCTGTTGGCGCGAGCTGCCTGTGTTAACGCGTACACCACGCGATGAATATCGCCAGCCTTCCCGTGGACCTCGAGCGACTGCAGCGTTGCTCGTGTCGTGTTGAGCAGTTGCCGTACCTCAGAGTCCGTATGCTCGCATCGGAATCGACATCGACTTGAGCTCAGGACACTGGTGTACGAGCTTCACGACTATAGCACTGGACAACTCGATCCACACGTTGCTGAAGCCTCCGTGGTAATAGTGGCGGTAAAACGGCGTGACGTAGATGTGCTGCAGGGTTGGAGGAGCACCACCGTCCACCACCGTCCAGGCCGTCATGTCCAACCACTGCTCCTCGTATGGGCTCAGCCAGCCTTTCGATGTGCTCAAGTGGACGCTCAGGTCTACTGACACGGAAGTGATCGGCGCAGGTCGATAGCTGTGGCGACTCTTCAGCACAGTCGCTAGCGTGTCGAGCGCAGAGGCCTTATCACTCTCGGCTCCATGCGCCTGAAGCTCTCCACAACGTAGGCAAACTCATCCGCTGATGTCATTCGCAGACTGGCCGCTTCGATCAACCACGACAGCGTTTGGGGCTCAAAGCACGTCGTATGGCGGAGGAAGCTTGCGTAGAGCAGACGTCGACGCGTTCGGGTGGAAAAGCGCGAAGCACAGCCACGCCCACAACTGCCAGTTCATCCCCATGCCGTTGAGTGAATCGCCTGTGTGAACAGCAGCAGCTGGAAGAACGTCTCCAACTGGCCCGTAGTCAACGCTGGCTGAGTGCATTTGAGCGTCAGAGCCTGTGGCAGACGAGGTGTCGGCGCGAGATCCCCCGTCGTAGGTCGAAGCACAAGTTGAGAAAGCTACGCAGCGTCTCGTGGTTGGCCCTGTGTAGCATGGCGGCGCCAGTCCGTGGGAAGGACAGACTGTGGAGTCTAGGATCATCCAGGAGGTTCGTCAGCTCGCGGTACATGTCATCGCTCAGGTTCTGGATGCCCACGAGTCGGATTGACTGCAACACGTAGCGTGAGTTAGGCGTGGTCGACGTCGTCCCAGCCTGCGACGAAATCGACTGGATGGCAACTAGCGTTTCGTGGAGGTGTGACGTTTTGACTGTAGTCGTGGATGCCACGCTGTCGATACCCTCGGTTCGGCACTTGATACACGAGCTGCACAGGAATCGGTCGCGAGAAGCGAGTCATATCGATGTGGGGCTGCAGCGTAGCCATCGCTGTTAGCAGTTGAGAGCTTGGCGCCGGTGTCATGAGTCCGTCTTCTGGCAGATCAAACAGCTTCCTGACGAACTGCATGGAGCGCGCCGCACCGCGTGGTAGCTCCTCAGGTGGTTCGTATTCAGTGATGCCGAGACGAAGACATGGAAACTCATGCAAGTCTCCATCAGGGAAGAAGCGTGCCTGCTCGATGTGGTGTGTAGGAGTTTGCTGCGTTTTTTGCAAGCACACGACACCAAAGGGACGGATTCTCAGCCGCGCTGTAGCCCGGACAGCTCGCCAGCGCGTGCCACACTTGGAGCAGCTCACTCATAATCGACCGTCCAGAAGTCGCCCACCATGCTGAGATCCAGCCATGAGCATGGCGGCGCGATGCGGTTCCGACGAGAGCCAAAGAGTTTCAAGTGCCGCAGGATCGTGGCGACGGCCCACGCGTCGTCGTGGCTGAGCATCGGTCTCTTTCTGGGATGAAATGCCGATGTTTCTCGCCTGGGACGGAACGCCACGCTGGGTCGAATTCGATCAGCTTGCTTTGGATTTTGATGCAAACACCAAGAACGCACTGGGCTGTTTGACTTGTTTGGTCGCCTGGAACTCGAACATGCAGTCTTCCAGTGGCTCGCACAGCTCCAACGTCCACTGTCGGTATCTGTCTGTAGCCGCCTGGGGTTCAGTGTCTCTGTCTCTGTCATTCAGCTTCAGTAGGAGATCTGCCACGTACTCAGGCCGTGCACATCTCGCAGGGACGATGAACGCCACGAGCCGCGCGCGCCACACGAGCGCCACGTGAAGCAGGAACTTGTCCACGAGGTCTCGGTCGCTGCCGTCGCCTGCGTCGCTGCCAAAAGGCGGGTTCCCGACCGCCAAGAGGGTTACACTCTGTGTATCCTCCCACTCGAACGGTGGTGACGTGGCCAGGAAGTCGCCCTGCGTGAGGGTTACGCCGTCCATACCGGAGACCGACGCGAGCGCCGTGGCGTACACGCTCTGGTCCAATTCATACCCCACCACGCGCTTGGCGCCTGCGGTTACGAGCGCACGTACGATGCGCGCATCACCACAGGACGGCTCGAGCCACACGACGCGATCGCTGTCCATTGGCTCGAAGCTCAGGCTCTCGAGCAGCTCTGGCAGCCGCTGGACCACGTGCTGGACGAGCGACGCGCCAGTGAAGTACTGCTGCATCTGCTTGGCGTGCTGCGTCTCTCTGCGCGCGCGCTGGTGGGCGTGGTGCGCGTCTTCGTCCACAAACCGCTGGTTGTCGGACGGTGAGGCCTGGGCCAGCGCCGCGTCGAGCCACAGCTCGCAGAACGCCACGTTCTTCTGCAGCTCCGGCCGCCAGCCGCCGGCAGCGTCGTCTCGTAGCCAACTGGACGCCGTGAGCTTCTTCAGACGCCTCAGGGAGAGACGAGGAACGCCGTGGACGGAGGCAGAAAAGGAAGTCGCCTTTTGGGAGCTGTGGACGGCGCGGTCGAGCGCCTGGAAATCGCCGATTTCGCGCCAAATCGACGCGCTTTCCACGCCAGAGGATGATGGAGATACGGATGTTGTACGTGTGAGACGGAATACGCTACGCGTGGCGTCGTATTCGAGCAAATGCGTGCGCATGGCAGGCCCTTCGTCCGCTGGTGACTCCATTTTCGACGATTGCCAACTACCTCCTCATCGGAGGATACTAATTTACGTTAATTTAAATTCCCCAGAATTACTCAGAGTTGATAATATCTGATAATACACAACATGGCTACTCCTTGGACCTCGAGGCTTTCGCGGCAGCCTCAACGCGACCATCATGCCAAGCACAGTACGAGTACACGACTTCGTCTCGATCAGTTAGTTTCTCAGCCATACTGTAATCCGTCTTCCTTGAGAGGATTGTCGACTCCCCAGGACAGTGCTGTAGTCGACGTTGGCCCCTGCGTCTGTCGACCAGACACGGAGAGCTCAGTCCATCCCCACACACCCTTCCCAGTCACTGGTCCAGTTGGGAAGGGTGTGTGCGAATGGATGAAGCGACAACTCATCCTGTAAAACGTTGAAGTTGGCTTCAACTTCAACTGGGAAATCGCTTCAAAGCGCCAATCACGACTCAGCTGGTGGCTCGTGATCGACTGACCGCGTCAACTCACCCTTGAAGACCGGACAGATTATGCAGCGCCCAAGCAGAGTCCCAGCACTGAAAGGCTTGGCTCTCGACTGTGTGTAGCTGCCCTGGACGTCCGCTTGAAGATTGGGCAGGAAGATCCCCCCGCCCCGCCCCGCTTCTTCCTCTTCGACAGCCTCAGCTCTGAAGCTGACTCCACTGCTGTGCTGCTCATTCTTCAAGTCTCCACCTGAAGCCCACGCCTCTCACCCACGATGCTCGCTCCGGTCTTCCGCTTCCTCACGGCGGCCGCTGCGATCCTCCACGCCCCGAATGTGAAATTGCCGACTGGTGCGACTGTCACTGGTAAGTACCAGACGAATGGCGCAGGCCACCAAGTGCAAGTGTTCCAAGGGATTCCGTACGCCGAGCCTCCCGTGGGTGAGCTTCGCTGGAAGCAGACGAAGCTCAAGCCGCTGACCACCGACTTAAACGCGACGGCACACGGCAGCATTTGCTACGGTGACCCCAGGCTGGACGCAGCGTCTGGCCAGTACCCTCCGAGTGAGGACTGCCTCTTCCTGAATGTGTACACGCCTGCAGGGGCGACGAAGGACTCGAACCTGCCAGTCATGGTCTGGGTCCACGGCGGAGGTTTCATCGCTGGCGCTGCGAACCCTTACGACGGCTCCGATCTCGTGGGCATTGCTGACCAGAAGGCCGTCGTTGTCACGTTCAACTACCGACTCAGTGTGTTCGGTTTCCTCTCAAACGAAGAGATCCTCGGCCAGCGAGTCGGCGCCAACTTTGGTCTCCGCGACCAGGAGATCGCGTTCCAGTGGGTGCAGCAGTACATCTCGTCCTTTGGTGGGAACCCTCGCGACATCACGGCGTTTGGTGAGAGTGCTGGCGCCATGTCGATCGCGACGCACATGTTGTCTCGAGACGGAAAGCAGCAGCTCTTCCAGAGAGCCATTCTCCAGAGTGGCTCCTACTTGCCCTCTCAGAGCACACCATCCCGCTCTGCCCAGGCCACGACGACTGCATCACTTGCTGCCACTGTCGGCTGTAATGACAGTGTGAGCGTGCTGGCGTGTCTCCGCTCAAGCAACGCCAGCGCAGTCTTCAACGCGTCACTGCCTCTCAGCTGGGGCGTCACAGTCGACAACGTATTCCTCCTGGATGCGCCGATCCGACGCCTGCTCGCTGGCAAGTACAGCCGCATCCCGACTGTACTGGGTACGAACACGGACGAGGGCTGGCTCTTCACCTTCGGAGCCACCGAGGCTTCGCAGTTTGACGCATACGTGCGAGCCAACTACCCACTCACAGAGAGTGAGTTCTCAAAGCTCGCGCTACTGTACCCAGCCGCCAACTTTGCGACGCCACACCACCGCGTGGCTGAGATTTTTGGTGATGCGATCTTCGTGTGCCCGAGCGAGATGCTGTCGACGGTGCTGAGCCTCTCGCAGCCAGCGTACCGCTACCGCTTCAACTACACGTCCACGGAATTTGGCTATCCGCTCGTGGTCCACGCCAAAGACCTCGACTACGTCTTCAACCGCACGGCCAGTCTGCCAAGGGACGAGGCGACCAACACAACTGTCAGTTACTTCGAGACGTTCTGGACCAACTTCGCGAGAAGCGGAACGCCCAATGGAGCTGCTGGAGCGAGCGGGTACACGCAGTCGAAGGCGCCAGCCACGTGGCCAAAGTTCGTCGCGGTGAGCAAGCAGCAGCTCGTGCTCCAGCCGACGCTGCGCATTGAGAAGAGCGGCGCTTACATGCCACTCCATGCCGAGCGGTGCGCGTTCTGGCACAGCGTCGACCTGCGCGTCGCAACGCACATTGCGGAGCAACGTTAGACTGAGAAAGGCGGTCATTTGCCGATTATAAGCCAATCAGATGATAGATGTCGTCAATTATCAGCCAATGAAATGATATAAATCCTTCCAGCCAATTGTTGCTGCTTCAGGAGATGGTGTGACTTGCAAATCCCAGTGCCACTTTCCTCATCTTCCAACACGAATCGCAATGCATCCAAGCACCGGTTGAACTTGGCAGTTGCCACCAGGGCGCGTGTGACCCACTCACTGATCAACTGCGCTGACACCGCACCAGATATCCGTCCATTCTCGGAGAAACTGACTTGGGATCTCCATGCTCGTGCCGTTCGCTCGGCTCTTCGCGGCCGCCGCTGCGGTTCTCTACGCCCCGAAAGTGAAGCTGCCGACTGGCGCGACTGTCACTGGTAAGTACCAGACGAATGGCGCAGGCCACCAAGTGCAAGTGTTCCAAGGGATCCCGTACGCAGAGCCTCCCGTGGGTGAGCTTCGCTGGAAGCAGACAACACTGAAGCCATTGAGCAGCGACTTGAACGCTTCGACGCAAGGCAGCATTTGCTATGGGGACCCGAAGCTCGACCCTGTCATGCGCCAGTATCCTCAGAGCGAAGACTGTCTCTTCCTTAATGTGTACGCTCCCGCCGGTGCTACGCCCGACTCGATGCTCCCAGTCATGGTCTGGATCCACGGCGGAGGCTTCGTCGCTGGAGCTGCGAACCGCTACGATGGCTCGGATCTCGTCGGCGCTGGCGACCAGAAGGTCATTGTCGTGACGCTCAACTACCGACTCAGTGTCTTCGGCTTTCTCTCTAATGAAGAGATCCTGAGTGAAGGCGATGGCGCCAACTTCGGTCTCCGTGACCAAGAGGTCGCGTTCCAG
>JAADVL010001026.1:0-10675 GCA_023334995.1 Pythium sukuiense
GGGCAACGCCGAGCTGCGCTTCCGCTGGTACGCGCTGTCGCTGCGCGCCAAGGATCCGCGCCAGAACGCCAACGTGGCCAAGTTCCTGGGCGAGCAGGGCCGCATGAAGTACGTGCGTCCGCTCTTCCGCGACCTCATCAAGCACGTAGGCAAGGCCCACGCGCAGGAGGTGCTCACCAAGACCAAGTCCATGTACCACCCGATCTGCGCCAAGATGGTGCAGCGCGACATCGACGAGGCCAAGGTTACTGTTGTGGTCACCAAGACCACGACCACGACCACCAAGACGGTTACCAAGACCAAGTCGACGGGCTTCAAGGCCTCCGTGTCCAAGGTCCTCGGCGTCGGCGTGGCCCACGTGCCTGCGGTGCTGACTGTCGTGACGGGCGTGGTGGCCACTGCGGCCGTGTACTTCGCCAAGCGCCGCTAAGTGTAGCGCGACACAGTTTGTCAAATGTGTGCCTTTCTGATAAGCTCTTTCAATGAGACGTGCCTTTTGCCCTCGCCACTTTTCACTTTCAACGCCACCATTTTCAAAGATGAGGCGCCTGTGGCGAAGGCTCAAGCGTTGGCGGAATTCCCATCGCCGCCAACCAGCAGCCTCGATATTCTCGCCACCAACTCCACCGTCATCGCGTCGTGGTATGGTGTACGATAGCCCCACACTGAAGCGTCAAGTCGAGAGTCTTCCAGACGTGGTCGCATCGATGTTACTCGCGTTTCTTGCCTGCACAAGCAATGAGCTGGCCATTCTCGTCGAATGCTGTGAGCATCCCGTGTTCAAACAGTATTGGATGGACCACACTCGACTGAGAATCACTCCGGACTCAGCACGCAGCGACAAGCTGCTACGATCTCTCAGCGATTCGACGCGCAAGGCACCAAGACCCGTGCACTTTGCGGTCGCCGACTCGTACCAGCTCAGCCAACTGCTCGTTATAAGAGACTATGTCCAGGCCTTGACGATGGATCGATTCGCCTACGCCGAGTGGCCTGAGAGATCGTTTGAGCCTGCTGCGTTGTGGTGGTTTCCCTACTTCGTTCGCTTGGATATCCACAATATTGGAAGATCCTCAGTTGATCTCAACGCACTGAGCTCGAACGCTCCAAAGCTGCAGAGCCTAACGATCACAGGCGCCTCTCGACTCCAAAACGACCTTCGAGAACGCACAGAGTTGCGCGAATTGTGGCTGGAAAACACCAACATCGAGGCGTTTGCGATCGCCGTCGGGTTGTCCAAGCTGTCGGCGCTCACGTTGAAGACAGGGAACTGGATCCGGTTGCGTATCTGGGTGATTTACGATATTGAGTGCCTAGAAAACGTGGTGCCGCTCTAACGACTGGCTATGAAAGGCGATTGTTGGCGGCCTCCGCAGTCGTCTTCGTGGCTAGCGAAGTACTTGTCGTCCCTACGGAGTTACGCGATAACGGACGGGTGGAGAATGATGGACCAATCCATACTGGCATTGCGTGGGGCATAATTAGGAATATTAAAAATATAACAAATTTTTAATTTTTTCCAGTTTTTAACATAAATATATATATATTTTATGGTGCGTCTGCGTGAGCTGCGTCTTGGGCTGTGGGAACTCACAGATCTGGAATGGCTCGAGGAATTACGCCTGCTCGAGAAGCTCCAAGTCGTCGTAAGCTCTGCAGCGACTCACTGCCGTCCACTTCGGCGCCTGGGAAACCTACGAAAGCTCTGGATCAAACAAGGCTGGCTCTGCGACATCGTGGGCTACTTGCCCAAGCTCACGAAACTCGTGTGCGAAGACACAGAAGATGTTGGTGGCCGTGCCAGATTCGAAAGGCGGAGCTGCGACGACGACGTTGTTGGATGCGGCGGTGTATTTAAACTTCGAGAGCTGTCTGTCCGTGGGCGTCTCACCATCGACCACAGAGACGTTGCCATTCGAGAGATGCTCAACTCACTGATCCAAATCGAGTTGTTTGAAGTTCGTGACGTCACTACTAACAATGCGCTGCTAGAGGTCGTCGCGTACCTGCCCCGACTCGAGCGAGTGGCGATTCGGCACTGCTCATTGAATGGCTCTGTGATCGCCAGTTCGCCGTCACTGAACGAGGTCTTTCTGTCAAATACCTCTTTCCCAGTACCGATATTCCCATCGTGGCTGCTGCAGGCAGCGCAGCTTCGCGTGCTCGTGTGCAACTTCTTCGTCAACCTCACGGATACGCGTGCGATGCCGCTTCTCACGCACTTGTATCTATCTGCTGGACAGCTCAAACTCCACAGGATGGACAATCTGCGTGTGCTCGGCCTGCCTCGACAAGTGTATTGCGAGCCATTTCGACGAGAGAGAGGACCTGGGTGTCTACTTCCGTCGTTGCAGAGCATTCTCCATCCGACAGCAGACTGCTTGTGGTTCGATCCGTGCTCGCTGGTCCACCGTCGGCGGCGTGATGCGAGGGATGCTGTTTACGGCCATTACACGTACCGTCAAGAGGAGCCGAACAAGCAAGTGTTCGAACCGTCGTGGAGCCACGACTGGAACGAACTCTGGTAATGTGTGGTAATGCCAACAGAGCCAGCGCCAAAGGAACTGACCCTGTTTCGTAACTTGGCGGGCGACGTGGAGATGCGATGCGTGGCTGATGGACTAGATCACTGCCCACGCCATCAAGGGGATCCAGCATGTACCACGCGTGAATGGCATGGACAACGAACGCCTCGCTGGACGTGTGGAGGTGTCGACAGGCGCACTGCCCGCAGCAGAAAGCTGCTGTCGTGCACATGTAACTTGAGGTGGCGTGTCGCCACGCCCATACTTCGTGGCGCCGCCTGGTGGGTGACAAACGGGATGCCTCGGACGACTGGCTGAGGTGAATAGCTCAAAATGGTCGACCGACATGCCAGCTCGTTTGCGTGTCTTCACTTCTCGATTTTCCACGCGCAGCACAAGGCACAGATGAACTCACGGGCACCGGAAGGAGAAAGGCCTCCAAGCGTTGAAAGCCTTCAACAGGACGTGGCCGAGCTGCGTGCTGTGAAAGCACAACTCGAAGCAAGACTCAGGGTGTACCACGAAGCCCTGGTGTGGTATGCCAGGGCCGCAACTGCTCCATACCCAAGTACCACAATCTCACACATGAACAGCCAGCAACGCCTCGTGCTCGAAGAATATTTCAACCTCGAAGTTAACGACAGCCACCCTGTCGTGCCAGAGCCACCTCGCACACTTGTGATGGACGCCATGGCATGGATTGAGGGTGAGCCTGAAGCACTTATACATCGCGCACGTGAACCAGTTTCTCGATGCGACGGGCGGTGTGTTTGACGCTCTGCCTGTGGACAACGACAGAAGCCTGCTCAGCACCGCACGTGGAATCCTCCCCATCGATCTTCGAGGAACCTCGGACGTGCTCATCCGCCCGCGACGCAGCGATTTCCACAACCAGTTGCGTAGAATCTCTCATGCGGAACGCGTGGCGCACCATAACCTGCGAGGCCTTCGAGTGGTGATGCAAGTGAAGAAGAACGTCAGACACGACTTCACGACGTACGCCTGCCAGTCTGTGGCCGAGCTGTTCGCCGCCGACCTCAAAGCCGATTCTCATGTGCTGGCGATCCTCACGGATTTGACGACGGAATGGGTGTTTTTGTGGCTCGCCGGTCGTGACTCCAGCCAAAACCTCCGCCAAGTCCAATGCGACCTCGTCGAGGGTCGACGCTTCTTCCTCCATGTGCTGGGATTGACTAACGCGGATATGGCGCGCGAGCTCCGCATGTTGGCCCCCAAGCCTAGCAGCAGCCCAACTGGCTCCGGCTCGCAGCTCGGGCTGCTCAACGTACCTCATACTCGCATCTAGTTGCACGTCTGTCGGCGTAAGCTTCGGCCAAATACGGTATTTGCATTCGACATGGATCCAGAGTTCATGTTGTTAGCGCGAGAAACGGTTTGCCAAGCATTCGGTGAATGGCCATCTCCATGTCGGTCGGAGCAACCGAAATCGGATGCGGTTCTCGTCGTTTTCGATGATCGGCTCTGGGATGTCGCTGCGTCTCATGAGGCGCTCATTCAAGCGGGCTGCAATCGGGCATTGCGCAGTTCACAGACAGTCGGCGACCGGGTGGACAATGGTCTGCAGCATCGGGAAGGCTTGGCCGTGGTCTCGTTCGCGGCGCAGCGCATCACAGCTCAGCGACGCCGCAGCGACACGACCTTCAAGTACCTCAGCGTTCGCGATTGCAACTCGCTCGTTCGATGGAATGGGACGATGAAATGCGCGAGCTTGGGGCAGCGAGACGCAATTGATGCGAGATCCACGCCGTCGCCGTGGCCTAACGCATAGAGTCAGCGACGAGAGCTTGGGCAGTCCGACGGCGATGGACAGCGAGTCGATGTTGGTGTTCACCAGTGAAAGCGAGTGCAGCTCAACAATGCCAGCCAGCGTGCCTGTGAGATAGAACGCGTTCTTGATCGCGAGGCATCGCAGTCGTGGCATACCCACGGCAAGCAGCCCCAGATCAATCGGACATTCTTGTGCGCAGTTGATGTCGAGCATCTCGAGCTGTGGGAACCTCGTGAGGGCTACGCACTGTAGTGGTAGAACAAGCTTGGGACTGCGTTCTCGTTGGAGGGAAACCCCCGCTCTGTTTGCATGGCCAAGACACCGGTCTTGGTCTTGAGCTCTTCGATTGAAGCTTTCGTATCGATGTCCACGGTCACGATAGCGCCAAGCACCTTGTGGAGGCGTCTCGAAGACCGACAACACATTCACACGAACACGCGCAGACATTGGAGAGCGCTTCAGGCAGGAGATGGTGGATCCTTGGAAAGGGCCATAACTTGTGGCAACAAGGGGGGAGGGGGGCTCCCCTTTCATAGTCGAAGGCGTATGACAGGAACAGAACCAGCGCGGCTCCCAGGTCGACTCTTTGAAGCTACACAATTCGCAGAAATGCGATCGGAGGCGTCTCTCGCGTATGTGGGCGTTGACTGCAGAGGCTATGGCCTTGTCTTTGTAGTTTCTGTGAGTGCCGTGGAGAAGGGACTCAAGAGCTCGGGGCGCTGTCGCGAATAGTAGTTGAAAGCGAGGTCGCCCACAGCCAAGCGCTTTCACTGCCGTTTGAACTGCTTCAGCGGGTGTCTGTCTCACGACAAACAAGCTTGGCACCATGTTGTCGTTGGAGTGGCAGGAAGTGTCTTGTAAAGTCAGCTCAAGGGAGCAACAGAACCGCCAACGGCCAGCGCATGCCAGCGACGTGCAAGAGATCAACTGGGCGAGAGATACAAACTGATGCGAAGGTGGTGTGCAGTAGTTCCAGCAGACCAATGCGCAATGCCTGAGTCAGGACTTCAAGCGCGCATCCATTCGAGGATGCAGCTTGAAGTTGGCTGAGATATGAACCCAGGGTGAAACAGAATCAAATTTTGATTTTGGAAAATCAGATTCTTTTTCGAACCTTCCGTTTTGTCGTGGATGCAATTGATCTTCTCATGTCTGTTCTTCGGGTCGGAACAGGATTGACAAGGGGATGCGCGCGCAGTCTCCGTCATCTTGGCATCTTTACGCGTCAAAGACGATCACACGATCGATGGCGTCCTCCTTCACCACACAGTCCATCACCATCCGTCGTCGTCGGGCATTCACAGTGTGAAATTCACTCACTCGTCAGGCGCTGAGATGGAAAGGAGATTTCGCCGTTTCCTCCGCAGCTGCCCAACAGAACCCGAGCCATCTCCGTGAAGTGGTTCACAAGATCCTGAGGCAACTACTGAGGAACTCCAAGGTTAGAACATGCCTCGGTGACCGCACACACGCGACTTTCCACGCGCTAGTGACGTGGAGAGTCGCATTTTAAAATCGCTGGCTCGGCGGGGCGACGCGCCATTCGTCACTCAGCTTCAAACTGGGATGTTGCGGACGGACGCCCGATGGATGGATGGCTTGAGGCCTTCTCGGCTTGAGCGCCACCATCAAACGAGGCCTTTTCAAGCTGAATAGGATGGATTCTTGAAGCCGAACAGCAGCCACGAAAGGTTGCAGACGGAAAAACTCACAAACCAGGAAAGGGAGAGAAGGACGGATGGAAAATTCACATGGAGAACTGTCTGTGATGACGCTGATCGGTATCACGGTCTCAGCAGCTCGGCGGCATAGACACTGTACAGTAGTGAGGAGGCGGCATCCCTTGGATCGTACGGTAGCATCGACCAGGAAAAGAAGGCGTTCTCGAAGCCCGCGCTTTCGCACGTTGATGCTGTCAGTCTCTGCGGCATCATGTAAGCAAGCACGGACATATTCCCATATCGCCAGAGCCGCTGGCGGCTCGCAACGCTCGCGAAAAGAAGGAAGAAGCCGCCAAATCTATACAGCACTGACAATTTTGGGCTCTTGAAACGCCCCACCGTCGATGCGGAGCTGCAGAGTCAAATGAGCGTTGCCCTTTCCCAAACTAAAATTGAGCGGTTGGTTTTCTAGGAGAGCTATACGACCAGCACGAAGGCATACAAAAAGCATGTGTCAAAAATACCTCAATGGGTCTGAAGGAGGGATGGGAAAATTGAATACTGAAAAGTCATGGATCTTGAAGAGGCGCAATCACTAGTAGTGGTCCTTCAGTGGCTGTGATGATGGTAGCGTCCCCTCCCACACAATGCCAGATTGACTTCCGACTTTCATTGTTCAGCTGCCCACCATCAACCTCCACAAACGTATACAAGCATCCTAACGCATTTGCGTCTCATCTCCATTTTCGACATCATTACTGTTTTAAAATACCTTCGAGAATGAATAGTTGATCGTTCGAAATCAGTTCAGGATGGTCTCTCCTGCGCCGCATCTGATTTTGCATCTCCTGGATCTCGGAAGCTGCTGGCCAGCAGCCCGGCGCGCTGATGGCGGCCGCTCGCTGCGCCACGCATGTTGGGGCGGTGTCTGCGGTGAGCGGGGAAGGGGAAGGGAGAGGGGTCTGCTGTCAAAGCACGATACGTACGTACGTGCCTGCCCGCAAGCGAGAGGGGCGTATGTAAAAGGAAGATCAAGATCGCGACGGGCCGCGTGGTCGCTTCCGATCGTCTGGCCCTCACTGTGGTGGAACCATCGTCCCATTCATTCTCCTCTTCCTCCCCTTTGAGGGCTGCGCATTCATTTGTTCCATTTCTCTTCTTGCGGCGTTCGGCTTCATCGATCCAGCACCCGACTCCCCATTGTGTCGCTTCGTGGGAAGAAGCACTGGACGAGAACGCACGAAGAAGGAAATCACAGGCCGAGGCGACTAGCAGACAGCATGACGTGGCTATGGAGAAAGAAGAGCAAGACGCCGGAGCCACCAACAGCAGCACCAGCTCAAGTGGCGACTGAAGTGGCGAACCACGTCGTGGAGACTGCGGTCATGAACGCGCACCGTACGACTGAGGACTGGCGTGCGCTGGAGGCCCAGCAGCGCAAGGAGCAGAAGCGTCTCGAGAAGGAGAGGGAGAAGGAGGCGAAGAAGGCCGTGAAGGAAATGAAGGAGCACGCGAAGAAGGCCCGCAAGGAACGCGCCAAGGCGGAGAAGCTCGCCAAGAAGCACGCGCACACCGTGCTCAAGATCCAGAAGAAGGAGCAGAAGGCTGAGCGCAAGCGTGTCAAGACGATAATGAAGGCCACGCGAGCCGAAGAAAAGCGCCGCAAGCGATTGATTCGCAAGCGCAAGCGTGAGGAGAAGCGCCGTCGTAAGCAAATGCGTCAACAGGATGACCTGCATAACGAGCGGGTCCAGGCTGAGATTGAAACGGAGCAGTTGCGTGCCCAGGGCAACGCAAACGCTGAGTTGGCGTCGGCCATGACCACGGTCTCCGCTGCTCCAGTGTCTACTGCCAGCGGTGTGATTGTCACGACTCTGGAAGCACCGAAGTTCAAGGAGGACAAGTCGTGCAAGACGTGTGCGACGCAGTTCCAGCGTCTGCCCTCTCGTCGCCGCCACCACTGCCGCAACTGTGGAGACAGCTTCTGCAGCAAGTGTCTGAGCAAGACCAAGCGCCCGATCCCATGGTTCAAGCTTGACAAGCCGCAGAAGGTCTGCTTTTCGTGTGACGTGCAAGTGTTCAATGGTGTGGGCTCGAACGGTGTCCTGGCGTCAGCGCCGGAATCGGTCACCACCTCAACTGCCGCGTCTCCTATTCTGTCCACACCGGTGCAGCCAGAGACCGAGGTGAGCCCCCTAGGTGTGCAGCGTGCTGCGTCGTTCCAGTCAGAGTCACCTGAAAACGATTCGCCTACGTCCTCGCCAAGATCTCGTGGCCTTTCCTTCCGCCTGCGCCCACGCTCGCGTCGTGACAGCAGCTCGTCCAAGGGCAAGAAGAACAAGCTCTGGTCGCTGCCGCTGCGTCCACTGCTCAAGCGCAAAGAAAGCGCCGACCAGCTCCGCAACCGCTCATGGGATCTCGACCTGCGCATCGAGAAGGAAGAGATGCTCGCGCGCCAGCGTCGGTCGCAGATGATCGATCTGAGCAGCGCGCCGCAGTTCGCGAAGGCGTCCTGAAGCCCCGTAGACACTCTCTGTCCTCTGCATCTCTGCACCAAGGTCCATGTGCTTCCTCGCGTCTCTTACCTAGCTCGATCCCATCCACACCCCACGAATTAATCTCCATGTTGAACGAAATCCCATTCCCATCCATCCACAATTTCCATCGCAACCCTTCCTGACCCAACCAAAAATCGGTTGCCTTTCTCAAAACAATAGTACCCCCTCCCCTTGATGGTTTTTTTACGAGGGGAGGGACAATCATAAATGGTGTGGTGTACATCATTTACACAGCTGGTGTGTAATTACGTTTATTACATAATAGAGGTTTTGGTACTATCAGCTTTCGCAGTGTCTCGCAAACGATTGGCGTTGGGGTCCAATGGCATGGGGAGCTCCCTAGATGGGGCTTGGCTGGGGTTTCTTTGGCTGCGCGTGGTCATTCGCTTCGCTTGGGCATCAGACAACGGGAGAAGAAATTAGAGAACCATGGTGAAGAACGTTCGCGTCACTTACCGCCGCCGCCACTCGTATGCGACCAAGTCCAACGGCATCAAGGTCGTGAAGACCCCTGGTATGTTGCTGCACTTTCCCGCCACTAGCCATGGCCACCCATGAGCCGCGAGGCGCCTGAACGAGAGACACAGAGAGACAGATCCGACGATAACGCCGATGGGAGTATTGGCGATTCCAGTCGAGATGATACAGATGCCTGATCGATTATGCAGCCATCAGATTCGGTTCGAGTCGCAGTGAACGAGTATCGCCATCACATCGCTTGATGCAACGCCGTGAGATCCGCAGCCAGCCAATTGTGCCAACAGTCGTGGATGGATGCAATCAACCTGCGTGGTCGAGATTGCAGGCTTGTTTGACATCCCGATATCTTTAGCGTCGCGAGATTCTCCTAGCTCACTTGCACAGCAGTGTCGTTGGCACCTCAATTGCGTCAGTGCTAGCATCGTGGATCCAGCATTTCGCGATCGTGTCTCCCGCTATCTCTCGTCTCGAGTGTCTGCGGTGTCTTCGTGCCTCGTGCTAGTGGCTTCGTCGTTTTGTTGGACTGCGGGATCGCTGACATGGGTGTTGTTTCTCAGGTGGCAAGCTCGTCGCTCAGTACCGCGACAAGGCCTGCGCTGGTCCTAAGTGCGGTGACTGCAAGCAGTCGCTCAAGGGCATCAAGCACCTGAAGCCTAAGGAGTACAAGAACGTGAGCAAGACGCACCGTACGGTCGCCCGCGCTTACGGTGGCTCGCGTTGCGCGACCTGTGTGCGTCAGCGCATTGTCCGTGCCTTCCTGATCGAGGAGCAGAAGATCGTCAAGAAGGTCTTGCTCGAGAAGCTCAAGAACAAGTCGGCCTAAATGGTTCCTGCTTGGTGGTAGTCTTGGCGATCGACGCTGCGAACTAGGTCCTTCTTCCCGTTAACTAGTGCCGACATAATGGACACTTGCTGATGAAAAAGTGGTCGACAACCTCTCATCCATCCGTGTCTCCATCTTCCCCCGTCCTCACGCCATCAATGAAAAGGTAGCGAGGATCAATCAAACCCCACCGTGCATCAATCGAACAGCAATGGACAACGAACATCAATCAGATGCGGAACAACATCACCAAGCGAGAACGAGCATGTCGTTTCTGTTCTTGAACATTTCGCCAACACTTTCCACAAAAACCGGAAACGCCAACAACTTCAACGTTTGCATTCCTCCATTTCCATTCACTCGGCAATTTGATCACAATCAAGAAGGCAACTGCAAGAATGTGCCTCACGCGGCCGCTGTATCTCGACGTCTAGCGGCGCTTGGACACCAGGAAGACCGTCACTGCAGCCACCGCGACGCCCGTCACCGCCAGCAGCACGGGCTCGCTCACGCCAAGCGCATTCGCGACGCTACCGACCACGCCAGTCGTCGTCTTCTTCGTGGTCTTGGTGGTCTTGGTGACCACAACAGTAACCTTGGCCTCGTCGATGCTGCGCTGCACCATCTTGGCGCAGATCGGGTGGTACATGGACTTGGTCTTGGCGAACAATTCCTGCGCGTGGGCCTTGCCTACGTGATTGATGAGGTCGCGGAAGAGCGGACGCACGTACTTCATGCGGCCCTGCTCGCCCAGGAACTTGGCCACGTTGGCGTTCTGGCGCGGATCCTTGGCGCGCAGCGACAGCGCGTACCAGCGGAAGCGCAGCTCGGCGTTGCCC
>JAADVL010001027.1:0-10642 GCA_023334995.1 Pythium sukuiense
ATCGTCAGGAGCTTCTGGGCTTGATGCGTTCGACTCGGGTCGTAGCCGGCTTCAAACTGCGCGAAGTATTCACGACACACGTCCACAACCGCGCCAGTGCGGTTCGTTCGCCACAGTAACATACTCGAGTCTGCAAGCACTCTGGACCGTTCGAGTTGCTCGATCGTACGCTGTAATTGCTCGACCGAGGCTTTTATTTCCTTGCCGTGAAGTCGTCGCAGCTCATTCAGACGTCTTCGTGCTAGCGCTCGGTCCTTCGAGCAGCTCTTCGTATTGGCGCCGCCACGGCGTTTCAACTTCCCAGACATGCGCAGCTCCATAATGTCCTGTCCATGGGCTTCCTTGAGCGTCAGCATTCGTGCAAACCGCGCCGTGAGCTCCTGTGACGAGCCGTAGACCGAACGAAGTGGCGCCCTCTCTCTCCCCCGCGACGGGGATATCTCGGTCCTTATCTCACCAATCGCGCCACGAGTCACATGCATTTGCGGATGGTTCATTTCTCCAAGTGTGGACTGCAGGTCGGAGCTGTGGGTTCCACGCGGACGCTGCGCAGCATGCTGCCACGCTGCATGATGGAAGGTGATCATTGCGCTTCGACCACTGTAGATGAGGATGAACACGCTGTGCTGCGTCTGTGTTCAGGACGGGTCAGGCAAACGGGTCCACATAAACGGGTTGTGTAGTAGAGCCACCCGTCGTGCCACGGCGTCTCAATGAGACATATGGGTGAAACCCGGCCTACTGACTTCAACGTGGGGACACACACACACACACACTGAATTCTTCCTCGGTGTCTCTCTCTCTGCGTTGATCCATCGCATCGCACACGATTCAACTCGAACCAGATACCAGTGAACATGCTCCTCCTATCTGAAGCTGAAGCCGGGAGACAATCCGTCCGAGTGCGTAGCGACATGATGATCCAAACTCTCCATTCCATCCTCCCAGAGTTGGGTTGCTTCTCGTGAGCTGTGCCCGATGCACCATGGACCTCCCCCCCCATTCACTCACGCCACTCTGCTGGATGTATTCCCCATGGCTTCCATACTTGCGAGACCTCCAGCCAGCAGCTCCCTGGCCTGAGTGAAGCTCCACTTCCACCCAAACCACTTGAGACCCAGAATCCCACTGAACTGCATGTCGCTTTCTGTGAAATTCCGTCCATCAAAGTCGCTGATCTCCGGGTGGCCGGGCCCATATTCCACAAGAACGTTGCGTAAGGAACATCACTCATGGATGATGGTGTCAGGATTGCTGTGGCGCTGTGATTGGTCAAACGAGCTGACGACGACCGGATTCATGCGATATCATTGGCTAGTGGGAACTGGCGCTGGATGGCGATTGGCTAGTGTCATGCTTCGTGGGGATGACGTCGACGCGTTGGTTATTTTGAGAAAATAACGTTATTTCGCCGGAGAACATTGAGCTTCGGTGCGGAAGGGGTAACGCAGACGCGAATATTGACCCAAGGTGGCGTCGTCGGAGAAGTGTTTCTGCGTGCATCCACGTGCATCTCCTTCGCTACCAGCGCCATTATCCGATAGCCGCTTCAAGCGCGCATCCAGTGAACCATCGCAATCCGCCAGGTGAGTCCTCTATCGTCTGATAATGCCGCGTCCCCCCACCCACTCTGTTTGCGGAAACATGCCGCCACCTCCATTACTGCATGCATGGCCATGCATATGGAGAGAAAGCAGGTGTCCATGCGCTCCTGGTGGGGGGAAAAAGCACGTGGACGCTCGGTCAACTGTGAACTGATGTGTGTTGGGATGGGCAGGCCCGAGTCAGTCAGTCACTCCAGTCACCTGGGCATTCTTCTTCTTCTCCTTCTTCGAGAAGAACAAGAGACGGCCACAGCATCACACTGCGAATAGCCTCGCGGTAGAGACCTCGCGAGGAGAGGTCTCAAGGCAATAGAGAGAGAGAGAGAGAGAAGATGGCGGCGCGCGCGTCGATCGGCGACTATGTGGTGACGAGCAAGCTGGGCAGCGGCTCGTTCGCCGTGGTGTACAAGGGCTACCACAAGGTGACAAAGGTGCCCGTGGCCATCAAGGCCATGTCGCTGACCAAGCTCAACGCCAAGCTGCTGGCGAATCTCGAGATGGAGATCGCGATCATGCGCCAGATCGACCACCCGAACGTCGTCAAGCTGTACGAGATCAAGAAGACGGAGAAGCACATGTACCTCATGCTCGAGTTCTGCGCCGGAGGAGACCTGCAGCAGTACATGCGACGCCAGCACCAGCGAGAGCAGGCCGCGTCTGGTCCCGCTATTGTGGGAGGAGGCACGACGGCGCTCACGGAGGAAGTGGCGCGGCATTTCCTCAAGGAGCTGGCCAAGGGCATGAAGTGTCTGTGGACCCACAACCTCATCCATCGGGATCTCAAGCCGCAGAACCTGTTGCTGACCGAGGACTCGCCCAACGCCCAGCTCAAGATCGCGGACTTTGGCTTTGCGAGACACTTGGCGACCACGTCGCTGGCCGAGACGCTGTGTGGCTCGCCGCTGTATATGGCGCCCGAGATTCTCAAGTTCCAGAAGTACGACGCCAAGGCCGATCTGTGGTCCGTGGGCACGATCCTGTACGAGCTCGTGGTCGGTAAGCCGCCGTACGGAGGCTCGAACCACGTCCAGTTGCTGGCTAATATTGAACGCAACGATCTCAAGTTCCCCAAGGACGTCGTGCTGTCGAACGAGTGCCGTACGCTGCTCACAGGCCTGCTGCATCGTCGGCCCGTGAACCGCATGGGCTTTGACGAGTTTTTCCGCGATCCGTTTGTCGGACTCGCGGCGGATTTAGAAGGTGAAGCACGCGTGGGCAGTGAGTTCCAGTCGATGCGCATGACCACAAGCATCCTGGAGGAGGAAGAAGAGGAAGAAGAGAAGCAAGAGCCGGCGTTCACGACCACGCGACGATCAGAGTACGGAACTGCGCCTCCAGCAGTTACGACAGACCAGTCGCGACACCGGTCGTTCCACAAGGAGCGGTCCGCGTCTGAGTCGCACATGGATGTTGGTGGAGGCAGTGGCAGTGGCGTGAGCGACCCGTCGAACATGAACGCCGCGACGTACGCGTCTTCGCTGCGGAACTCGCGCAGTGGCAACATGGAAGTGATGCAGAACGTCTTCGGCAACACGAGCAGCAACATGGCTGTCGGTACCGCAGCGATGCGACGCTCGTCTCGTCTTGGTCGAAGCCGCCGCGCGACGTCGAGTGGAGCGATTCTCGTGAACCAAAACACCAACAGCCCGAAGCTCAGTCCGCAGATGAGTCCGAACGTGCTGCCGAGCCCTGGTCCTCGTATCAACCCGTTCAAGGAGCTGTCCGAGTCGCCACCGTCGACCGCTGACAACTTGCGCTCTTCTACATACGCTAGCCACCGAGCCGGCCGAACCCACGCGACAATCGTGAAGCAGAAGAATGGCAACAATGCCCTGGACAGCAGCGGAGAGTACGTGCTTGTGGACAGTGGCTCGGAGAAGGGAGCGCCAACGCCGCCTGCATCGTCGTCGCCTCGTCAGCCGAACGCGCAGTCTCGTGATACTGAACGAGTTTCCACCGGATCCGACAGCGCCTCGAGCCAATTAGCGACGAACACCCAGTCAGGATCACCGCTGATCCAGGGAATGGCGGTGGATTTCTCGCATGACTATGCCCAGAAGCTCGTGGACATCGTGAATCTTCGCATCCAAGCCATCGCGCCGATCGCTGAGCAGCTGTGGAAGATGAGCGCACTGTCGGCCTCGGACCAGTCGCTCTCGGCTTCGGGCACGAACCTCGCGTCCGTGTTTTCGCTGAGTTCCTCGACGTCCTCGACGTCTGCGCAGGCGCTTGCCGGTATCTCGAACTCGAGTGTGGCGCTGACAAGCGAGTCCAACATCGTCGCCGTGGAGAAGAAGCAGTACGTGTTCGCCGCCGAGGCCCTCGCACTGTACGTCAAGTGCATGCGAATGATCCAGCACGCACTGCTTTATCTTCGCCAGGATCCGGCGCTCGGCTCGGGTGGTCGCTTGTCTTCCGGATCCAACTCGTCAGTCGACAAGCCATGGAGTGAAACAAGCCGCAAGGTCTCGATGGCGTTCCTCGTCGAGCAGCTGAACGTGTTCTTGGAGCGTGCTGACCAGTGCAAGCGCCGCATGACGGCGTTTGTGGCCACGAGCCAAACAGGCAACGACCTGCGCTCGCTCGTGGTCTCGCAGGACGAGTTGCTGTACACACACGCGATCCGTCTCGGCAAGGAAGGCGCCGTCAAGGAAGTGTTGGGCCAGTCGCGCACAGCGTACGAGCTGTATCTCCAGGCCATGCTGTTGCTCGAGAGCCTTTTGATGGAAGCCCCATCTACTCAGGGTCAGCCTAACGGCGCTCAGTCCACGGCTCTCACGGTTGAAGACCAGAAGCGTGTTGCGTCCTTCGTGAAGGCGCTCGACGAGCGCCTCAAGAGCGTCAAGCATACGATGGAGAAGCAGCAGCAGGCACCGTCGCCTCCACTTCTTCCCCGCCCCATGGTCTCCCACACTGCGTTCGCGAGCACGGGCGTGACGACGGCATCGATGAACCCGTGATTCTCGTCGACTGCAAGCTCAACGCGCTGGGACTTCTTCATTTTTATTTACTGCGTGGCTCCCTGCCCAACGCGTCCGCTGCTCAAGACCAGCTCGTCCTCTCGTCCTTCATCCTCATCATCCAAACTAAAACGTAAATTATAACTTATCCTAATGAAATGAGCACACGGTCACTTCGAAGTATATTCAAAAGGTCGTGAGCCACTTGAGCCACGGCAGTGCTGCTTCATACATGTCAAATGACTCGGACTGGAAGCCCAGTAGTCTGGGCATGCACGTCGATTCGAGCCGTTCGCCAGTCGTGTCATTCGTCCACGAAAGAGTGACTGGGCAAACCCCGAAGGTCCCGGTGAGCTCGAGCTCGTACACACTGGTGGTCTCTGTTTTGGTCCTGGTGCCGAGACCCCCGTGGTTGTAGTTTGCAATATACTGTTGAAACTCGTCCTCGGAAATGTCTTGGTTGAAACTGGTGCTCCCCCACCACCCCTGGATATACAATTGCCCATCCAGCGGACACTCGAGCTTGGCGGAGCCACGTGCGAAGGTCGGATGTGTGGCTGCTGTGCCATTGGCACCACAAAGAGCCCACTGCACTAGCAAGGCCTCTGTACGGGACCCTGTGGCCTGAATGGCTGCTGACAAGTCCATCTCGAATAACCCCGAGCTCGGATTGTACGAAGGGGCTTTCAGGAGAGCGCCTTGTAGTCTTTGCACAAAGCGGTAGGAGAGGTCGAACTGGCAGTTGAAGTCTTGGAAGCAGTCTTGCTTGGCCTGTTGCGCCGCCTCACAGCCAACCATAGAAACGGACGTCGCATTGCTCACATCGCGCATCGGAGGCACCGAGAGCAGGCTCATGAGACCGTCCCACTGCGGCCACTGGTTCATCGAGACGACGAAGACCCGCGAGGGATTCGTGTATGCCCACGGATCCCGGTACCAGCGAGACTCGGACGCAGGCTTCTGGCCAGATCCGATGACGTTGATGTATGGGAAGTCGCCCGAATAGCTGAAAACATCCTCGCCGAAGGTGACGTTGTAAGCCATCATACCCGGGCCATCGCCATAGTCGTTCGAGGGGACGCTAACAATCGTGAATGGGAGGTTGCGGCCGCTGAACGCGTTGTGAAGAAACGTCTCGAGATCCGATATGGAGCCAGTGTGCGAGTACTGCATATTGTACACACTGATCGTCGTGTCTGGGTAGAGGAACAAGCGCATATACGCACGCTCGAATGTCACGTAGGACGGCACGTATGCAGTTGCCGGAGGCTCGACAGCGCTGTCCATGGTTGACACATCGCACTTCGCAACTGCAAAGCACTTCAAGATGGCGATGAGATCGGTTAATGGTCCAGACCCTCCCGCGTTGTTGGAGCCGAAATAGTTGAATATTTCCGACCCAATATCCGCCTTGTATCTTGCGTGTCCGTCGCTGATGAACTCGTACGACTGCTGGATCCAGCCCCGCTTCCGCTCAAGCACAGGCATCACGCGGTCTTGGATCTGCTGCCAGCAGAAGCTGTTAAAGTAGCACTCCCTGAGCTTGGGCATGCATGCCGAGCACTGCGTGTCACTCGGCCTCGATTCAATTCCGAACCAAGACAGCAAGTAGCTCCACGACGGCTCCGTTGGCGTCGGCGACTGGAAGCGGACGCTGTAGATGTCTGGCTGGGAAGCGATTCTCGACCTGTTGCCAACCAGGCGGATCTGTCGAATCACATCGGGCGATCCGGTGAGATTGAGAATATCCCCCGAGCTCATGTCGTTGCCCCAATAACCACCAACGTCTTCGTCCGTCGCAGCTCTGATCTGGTCCGTGAACGTCTGAACGTCGTCACGGTTTTGGAGCACGAAAGGTGGGAGGTTCCCATACGCGACCAAAGTGATGCCGGTCCACATAGGCAAGGCTACCTTGCGGTTCACTCTCAGTCTCACAATCGTCGGGACGGTCATATTCGAGTAGCTTGATGGCTTACTGTAGCCGACCGCGCATTTGTACTTGGACAGACACGCAACGAAGTTAAGCAGCGGCTCACGGAATTCCTCCGAGATCGAGTCGTTGCTGAACGGCTTGCCGAGCCAACGGAGCCGCGTGAAGCCATCCCAGTCGTCCGTTGAGTTGAAGGAGCCCGCCGGCAGCACCCAGTTCAACCACGTGCGAGCTGCCGTCGCACAGGCGCTGTTGGAGATACATCCCATGAGAAGACCAGCACACGCAGGACATACTGCGGACGGAGACGACGGCGGAGAGACAGGAAGCACCGTCGAGTTCGGTGTCCAATCGGTCGTGTTGGTACCGTTGGTGGCATTGAGCGAGCCAATGCTGAGACCGAACGGCACGCTTCGGAACAAGCCCAGCCAGGACTCCAGCCGTGGCCACGGAGACTGTGTATCGTCATCGACACTGTCTGGCGTTACAATTTTGAGCGTCCAGGGGCTTGCTTTTGAAGACGCTTGAGTGTTTGAAGAGTAGCCACCGTCTCGCGCATCAACCTGAAGCGGCTCCACGAAGCCGCTGGGCCACGTCAAAGCGTACCGATTTGGCGAGGATCCGCCCGAGCTGCAGTCGATTTGGAATGAAATCGACCGCACATAAGTTGGCTCCGCTTGGAAAAGAATGTTGGAAAGGAAGTTCTGCGAGCTCCAATAGCTTTGCGAGTTCCAAGAGTACGAGTAACAGTAGTCGTAGTCGGAATACTGCTTGTCCCCGTCGTAGAAGATCGCGAACCTGCTGCTCTGTAAGACGGAAAGCTCCAGCGTCGATGGCTTGAACTCGAACACCGTGGGGAAGCTTCGTGGCTTCTCCCACACGCCTGACGATTCGTTAAACACTGGAGCTGGTGGCTCGCTCAGATCGCACTTACTGTTCGCCCAGCACAGCAGCAAGCCCTGCAGTTTTTCGAATCCTTTCCCGGGAAAGAACAGCCTCGCCTGCCGCGTCGCGTCACTCACATCGAACGCGTTCGACGTGTTGCTGGTCTGGTTGGCCCACCGATCCCACCGCATGGCCTCACCAAAGTACGAGTTGACGCCGAACGCACAGTCTTCGTTCAGCAGACACCGCTCAAAGGCCTTGGTGCATTTGCTGCACGAGTCGCCCATCGGAAGCTTGCGCAGAAGCCGCCGTGCCTGCGATTTCCACAGAGGCTCGTCACGCCACTCGAGATCCAACTCCGCAGGCGGTGGCGTGTAGCGTGCGTCTGCTTGCAAGAGTGGGGTCGCTTCGAGTTGTAGCTTGCCCTCGTCGATCGTGAACGCCATGTCCGATACATTGCTGTACACGTATCGCACGCGCGGGACGATGGCATGGTTCTCAAACCTGATCAAAACAGAGTACTTCTCCGCTGGAACAGGCACGAGCCGCGGCTGCTTCGGACTGTGGATATCGGCGAACGACCCCCCGTTATCACCGGCATTCCAGCTGCCACTTCCGTCTCCACTCGACTCGGAGGTCGAGCTACCTGTGGGTAGCTCGCTGTCCGAACCAACACTACTGTCGCCGTTGCTGCCGCTTGCTTGTGAGCTCGCTGATGTTCGGCTCCATCGCAAGGCATCCTCGTACGCCTCCATCATCCATCGGTTCTGGCGTCTCGCGTCCTCAACCTCTTCCATATTGTTGGCAAAGTTGACACTGAGTCGAAGCCACTGACGACCGAGAGCAAGCTCGGAGTGGATCTCGTCTGCGATTTCCATCTCAGACATACCACTGGTGAAGACGTGTGTCGTCACCGTTTGGTCGTCCACCTCAATGACCAGATAGAAGCTGAAGCTCGAAACGCCAAAGTCGATGCGCGTCGTCGCAGGCTCGTAGTGCAGCGCGATCGCCTGGCCGTCGGTCTTCATCGTGATGTCGTTCCATGCACAGCGTGGGACGCCGTAGCTCATTACACGGAGTGCATCGTCTAGCTCTCGCAATGGATCTCCGAAGGAGTCGTCGGGGAAACCAGCCCATCCATCGCCACCACCATTCGACGATCCTGCAGTAGGAGACAAATGAGAATCACTCGAAGAGCCCTCACCATTCCACGATCCTCCTCCAGTCGGAGACGGAGGAGAATCACTCGACGAACCCTCGCCATTCCGCGATCCAGCATCCATGGGAGCGAACGGACCACTGCGTGAGCTGTCGCCAGTCCACGATCCAGAACTGCTTGAATCCGGCATCTTCGACTGGCGCAGAGGCTTCGCACACAACTCGACAAACACCCTCATGTTGAGGAGCGGCGAAAAGGTGTTGTACGACAGCAGATCCACCAAAGCCCATCGCAACCTGAAGTTGTTGGCCTCAAGACACGTCGTGAACCAACTCGGAAGCGAGAAGCATTGCGACGCACGCACGGGGATCCACGGAGCGATGCCGCCGTACTTGCGTCGTCCGATCTTGACTGTGAGCTGGATCTCGTTGCTGTCGTTGTGAGCGTCGCTAAACAACCGCGTGGCTGTGATGTTGATATCCATGAGCTGCGAGCCCGTGTGGTTCACGACGATAGGCAGCATGCCCGAGGCGCTCGTGTACTCGTTCGCAACGAATGTGTTGAGGCGGATCACGACTTGGTCGGTCAAGTCGCTCGAATACAGCGGACCCGTGTTGTTTCTATCGGCGTACTGGCTGGAGAAGTCGGGCAAGGCCGTGTACACTTGCTTGAGGCTGAGCGTGAGGTCGATTTCATTGTCCTGAGGCGAGCCGCTGGTCGGGAAGAACGTCCAGGCCGTGCGGCGAGAGTCGTTCCAGTTGAAGACCTGGCTCCAGTTGGCGCCGAGGCGGTCGATCGACTCCGGTGGGAAGCGACCAAGAACCAGGGGAGCTGGACCACCGACAGTGAACGAGTCAGTGCCGATAGGACCACTCGAAGACTCGTACGAGTCGAGGTAGAACGCGTCGAAGACCGACATGGCGCCGTAGTCGGACTCGAACACGACGTGGACGCAGTATGAGTGCATGGAGCAGTTGCCTGGCTGGGCGCCAGTCGAGGCGTCGACCGTCGTGAGTGAGAAGCCAGCGATTGGGTCGAAGGGGTACTTGCTGCGCCTCATCCTGTTGACGGCACCGTCGATCTCCGGGTAGTAGAACTCGATGCCGACCTCTTGCTCATCGCCATACGTGCCGTTGTACGAGCCAGACGACGACGAATCGCTGGAAAAAGAGGCCGATAAAGAGGAGGAGGAGGAATCGAAGTGGTAGGACGAGCCACTCGGCGCTGCGGTCGGCCACGCCCACGAAGGCGGCATCGTGGTGTCTCCTCCGGTCTCCGTTGGCCCACTGCCATCTGAGCCAAATGCGTTGGACGCGCTGTGGTCTTGAGCTTCCGAGGAGGCTGCGAGCAGCGCGAAGGCCACCACAGAGGCCGTGGAGGCGAGGGCTCGCATGCTTCAGGCCAGGGATCCGCTCGTGCTGAGTTGAGGGCTTCGCTGCCGAGGGGACTAGTGACCGTCGACGGAACTCGGAGTTTGAGGCGTTGAGAGGCACAGGATCTTGCATCATCCCAAAGAGGAGGCGGCCGTTAGTGGCAAAGAGAGCGAGAGAGAGAAAGATCGCGACGCTTCATGGTCAAACGCGATCTTTCCAGCGATCAGCGAGATGGATATATGTTTAAAGAGGTTAAACGGACAGCAATTATGTGGACGAGAGTTTCTCATCCAAATCAGATAGCAATTGATAGAGGTTATCGGATGCTAGCGTACAAGGCAGCGGCTCACCAGCAGTCCTCGCTCAAGTCTTTAGTACCAAGAGTCCCCAGTCCTTCCATTGATGCCATCAAGCGCTTACCATCAATTTGACGGCTTACCATCAAATTGATGGTAAGCCCCCAAGTTGTCCATGGTGGTTGTGGAGCTTCTTCAACTTGATGCATGTAGCACGCTGGGCTTAAATGAAGTAGCAGTGCTGACGTAGTATCGCCCCAAAGGATAAGCTTGCCTCAAGGTCCCTTACACACCCCATCGTGTGGGAACCGGAGCTTCGACAGTCGGAAGTTGACTGATGCGATCACGGGCTTTGTGACGGAGAGCGTGAGATACCGTCCGATCGCTGATGGAAAACACAACGCCTTCAACGGTGTGTGTTGGGTAGCACGTCGC
>JAADVL010001028.1:0-10641 GCA_023334995.1 Pythium sukuiense
CAAGCGCCAGCGTGAAGCCCTCGCCGATGAGCTTGACGGCGACCATGAAGAAGTACAGACCGGCGAGCGAGAGCACGGTGAAGAAGAGCGCGGAGCCGATCTTCTGCGCGGTGGTCTTCTTGGCGTACTCGGCCTCGTCCTCCTCATCAGCCAGAGCCACGAACTTTCCCTCCGTGCCATCCACGCCAGGCGTGAGCACAGGCGATCGCACAACTGGAGACGCGAGCTCCTCTTCCTTCTTGGCCTTGTCGAAGAATCCCATGGTTCCGTAGAGAGTTGGAGCTTGGTGAGCGGATGAGCTGGAGGATGGAGATTGAGGAATGAGGAGATACGATCGCGAGGCTGGGCCGAGGGAGAGAGGAGCTCTTGAGGAGGCGGCGCCAGTCAATGGAGGAGCTCTTTCGGAACCCTCTGGATGGGGAGGGGCCTCCGGAAGGCTGAAGATTCGAGGCTCGCGGTCAACTTGGTTTTAGTATGTGGAGGAATCTCTGGCAGGCGAGGGGTCGGTGAGAACTGGACGGTTTATGACCCAGTCGCCACACAAGGAGATTATTTAGTTCGGGTTCTAGTCGAGGTTAGTCTGGAGTCCAGCATGAATATAGATTCCGAACACTTGGTTTTTGTATGGATTGTGAATCTTCAGAGGTTCGTTCGAATCTCGTTGATTCAATGCAGGCACTAGAAGTTCTAGACTCTAGAACCCAAAGTGCCACCGGAAGGCTGTCTATGTACAAAATGACAACCACGGGTGCACAAAAGAGCCATCCATCACATAGCGAGCTGGTCCAAAATCTGGTTGAGACCCAGACTCTCCACTCAAGTCGACTTGGCTGTCGACACCCTCGACATCAATCCGCTTCGGTGAGTTTGTGTGGGCGATAGACTAGGGTTGGCCAGTGGTTCGCCTTCATCTCCCTCGCACGAATGGTGCTACTGCAAGACATTTCTGAACGTCTCTTGGGGTTTTCTGTTTGGTGAGTGGGTCATAGTTCCAGGATGGGAGCTTGATGTGCAGTGGTGTGCTGCTATCGAGAGGAATTGCAGGCCTTCGCTTGCAGTTATCCAGAAGAGGTCGTAGGGCTACTGCTGTAGAAATAACTATCGAAGGCTTCGATAGATAGCTGTTTTCACTCTACTATTGCCCAGTGCAGCAGTAGAAATGCAGTACATGTAACTCGCAACAAGCTTGCAACAGCACATCACTTACTTCAGTCTGCACTGTGCTTCTACACTTGGATTCTCGGTCGGAAGCGACGAAGATTCCTTCGACTTGAGCGAAGGAGAAGCCTCGTTGGAGACGAAAGGCAAGGATGCGTTGGGCCAGTCCAGTCTCCCCACGCATCCTTGCCTTTCGTCTCCAACGAGGTTTCTAGTCCTCCCCTGCTCACAAGGCCAACAGTCGCTCATCGATGCTGCGATGAGGCGCACGTCACACTGTAGTCAACGGGTCGTACTGTAGGTGCTGCAGGCATCGTATTGGTGCAGCAGTTCGTCACGGATGGTCATTTCAATCTGGGTGTGTCTACAGCTCGTGGATGAAGAAATTATATCCGCACACGGCGGAGTACAACTGTCTTCTGTCCACGGTCTCGACTTCGTGGATCCTACTGTACAGTCCCAGTACACTACTGTACCGATCTCTATCTGGCCTACAATGTCAAAGTCCAGGGCCCGCACCAACCAGCAACTTGTATGCAAGAATCAAGAGTCATGCTGGGGATTGAGATGTGGTTTCCAGCGGGTGATTGAACAGTGCAAATGGAATCGTCGTTCTTCGTGTTACCTGCGCTTCGTGCCTCGATCGTATTGTGAGTCACGTCACGAGATCAAAAGACACACTTCCGACGGAATATCACACGGAATGACTGATGCACGAACGAGTACATTGAGGACCATTATACTCAGCCATGTTCTGGATCGTTATATGTTGGAATTGGATTGGATTGTGTCACATCACGTTCAGATTACAAACAGTCTAGGCCTTCATGGCAAACTTGAAGACCCACGCAAACAGCGCAGCCACAGCCGCCGACAGAGGCAGCGTGCACACCCACGTCGCGAACACGCCCGAGATCAGGCTCCAGTTGATCTTCTCCCACTCGATTGCAGCCATTGACACGAAGATCACGGCACCGACCTGGCAGTGCGTCGACGACACCGGTAGATTCAGCAGCGACGCGACCACAACAGTCAGGGACGACGAAAACTCTGTGCAGAAGGCACGGTGGAAGTTGACGATCGCGATGTTCTTGCCCATGGTCTCCATGACCTTGTAGCCCCACAGCAGGATACCAATAGCAAGCACGACACCACCGAGAAGCATGATCCACCAAGGAGTTTCTGGCGTCGAGCACGTGTTCAGGCCGTGGTTAAACCCGTTCATGACGGCACCGAGCGCAGCCGTTGCGTTGGCCGTGTCGTTGGAGCCGTGAGCAAATGACTGGAGACACGCCACCAGGATCAGCACGAACTTGAACATCCACATGGCATCCTGCTGCTCTTCATCCAGAGCTTCATACTCAGCGAGGACCTGAAGCGAAGCGCGATCAGGATCGTTCAGCAGCTGCGCGTTTGAGTCGCGCACCTTCATGGCAAGATCAGTCTCCTGCGACTTGAGGCCCTCGACAACAGGCGACTGGACGGCCTTGAAGCTGTCAGCCTCCTCTTTCATGAGGTTCTCCATGTCCAGCTTGTTCTTCGGGTTCACCGACGGCATGTTCTTCTTCAGCCACGGGAGCAAGAAGAAAGTGACGAGAATCGCGACGGCACAACCCATCGCAGCAGCGATCGCCATGGCAGTCAGCTTCTTCGTGTTCTTGGACGATGGCGACTTGGTGATCGTAAGGAACGCCACCACAAACACCACCACGAAGTACAGCACTGGCAGCGCGATGAACGCACGCATGCGAGGCGACTTGGATGCGAAGATAAAGTAGTACGTCACGTAGTACACGAACAGACACACGAAGCCGCTCATGAGTGGCGAGAGCACCCACGACACGATGATGCCACCCATGTTCTCCATTCCCCACTGCACACAGCCAAAGCCGTGGTACATCACCGTCATCCCGAGCACGGCAGACACGATTGCGTGAGTCGTGGACACAGGCATGTGGAACCACGTGGCCGTGAGCAGGAAGCTCGACGCGCCGATCAGTGCCGCCATCATACCGATGTAGTACAACGACATCGACGAGTCACAGTAACCACACGCGAAGCAGTCTTTGTCGTTGATGTTCGAGATACCCTTCTGGATCGACGACGACACACCGTAGCCCAGCGTGGAGGCGCCGAGGATCTCGAAGATACCGGCCAGCAGCACGGCAGGGCGAAGCTTGATGGCGAACGAGTGCACCGACGTAGCCCAGGCGTTGGAACCATCGTTACCACCAATGGCGAAGGCCATGGCAGTGGCGAAGACGACCGTGAGCACCAGGATCACATAGTTGTCCTTGGGGTCGATGTACTCGCCGTTGTACGCACCACACGTCGTAGCTGTGGCGCCGGCCGAGGTGGCACAGTCGAGCAGACCGGAGGCACACGTGGCCTGGGCGGCGAGTGAGAGCAGCTCACGGCCGGCAGAGACCCCGAGGGACATGGCCATGGTGACTGGAAGGTTCGTTGTGTAGACTTAGTCACTTGGGTTGAGAAGTTGTGCCAGGCAAGGCGCAAGTTGGAGGATGCGAATGAGCAAGCGATTGGAATGGGTCCATCAGGCGTGCACTTTCGACGCAAGAGCTCATGTCGGGGTTAGGGGCTCGGATTCGGAACCTTTGAGATGTCCCACCATGGAGTGGACCACGCGACTAGTGACGTCCAGTGGTGGGCAAAAACGTCTCAGATGTAAGTCGATTACCCATGCCGTTAGCTCCCCGAAGATTCTTTAGTAATACACATCGAATCTTCATCGCAGATTCAATACAGTATTCAACACAGACTGAGTCGGATTTATCAAGGCTGATTGGTCGATATTTTCCGCATCTACTGGCGTGGGCGTGAGCATAGTCAAGACGAGTAGATTCAAACTCCGTCTACTTTGAATCTCTAGAGTGGAACGGCAAAGCCAGATGCCAGCGACATGGAGGACTGCAGCTGTATGTTGTGGTAACGTTTCAGTGTACTGTATTCGATAGACTGGGGTCGAAACCTGCAGTACCGGTACACTTCCAGTACTGTCCGGCATGTACCCGGAGTGAAACTGGTAGAGGTGCACTGATGCAGTGATGCTGCATCACTGATGCAGGGAACTGGTTATTGACACCGATTCGGTTGCACGAAAAGAGCCTTGTTTTGGACCTTTTATGCCAGTCAGCATTGACATCGATTTCCTCTCGGACAATTTTTTGAAAAGTAGCCTCGCTAAGGGGTGCGTACTGTGAGCCGCTACGCCTTGACGGCGAACTTGAAGATCCACGCAAACAGCGCAGCCACAGCCGCCGACAGAGGCAGCGTGCACACCCACGTCGCGAACACACCAGAGATCAGGCTCCAGTTGATCTTCTTCCACTCGATGGCAGCCATTGACACGAAGATCACGGCACCGACCTGGCAGTGCGTCGATGAGACTGGCAGCTTCATCAACGAGGCAATGACCACTGTCACTGACGATGCGAACTCTGTGCAGAAGGCACGGTGGAAGTTGACGATCGCGATGTTCTTGCCCATGGTCTCCATGACCTTGTAGCCCCAGAGAAGGATACCAATCGCGAGAACAACGCCACCGAGAAGCATGATCCACCACGGCGTCTCGGGAGCTGCGCACGTGTTGAGACCATTCTCGAACCCGTTGATGACAGCGCCCAGTGCTGCCGTGGCGTTGGCCGTGTCGTTGGAGCCGTGAGCAAATGACTGGAGACACGCCACGAGGATCAATACGAACTTGAACATCCACATGGCGTCCTGCTGCTCCTCGTTCAGAGCCTCGTACTCGGCAAGGACTTCAAGACCCGCGCGGTCGGGGTCGTCCAGCAGCCGAGTGTTGGATTCATTTGCCTTGACCGCTTCGATGTCCTGTATCTGGACACTGTCGAAATCCACGGCGTCATCCTCGTCTCGCGTGTGTCCCTTCATGAGATTCTCCATCGCAAGCTTGCTCTTGGGGTTGACGGAAGGAAGGTTCGCTGCCAGCCAGGGCAGCAGAAAGATCTTGACCAACACAGCAGCACATCCACCAAGCGTCGTTGCAATGGCCACAGCCGTCGTTTTCTTGGTCTTTTTGGTCGACGGCGATTTGATGATCGTGAGAAACGCCATCACAAACACCACTACGAAATACAGCATTGGAAGCGCGATGAACGCACGGACGCGAGGCGAAGCTGCTGCAAATATGAAGCTATAGGTCGCAAAGTACACAACAAGGCAGATGACGCCGCTCATGAGTGGAGAGGCCACCCAGGACACGATGATGCCGCCCATGCTGTCCATTCCCCAGTGCACACAACCGAACCCGTGGTACGTCACCGTCATCCCGAGCACGGCGGACACGATCGCGTGGGTCGTGGACACAGGCATCCGCTTGTAGGTCGCACCGAGAAGGAACGTGGAAGAGCCAATGAGCGCAGCCAGCATGCCGACGTAGTACAGTGCCATGGAGGAGTTGCAGAAGCCACACGCGAAACAGTCCTTGTCCTTGATGTTGGAAATACCCTTCTGGATCGACGACGACACACCGTAGCCCAGCGTGGAGGCGCCGAGGATCTCGAAGATACCGGCCAGCAGCACGGCAGAACGCAGCTTGATGGCGAACGAGTGCACCGACGTAGCCCAGGCGTTCGCGCCGTCGTTGCCACCGATGGAAAAGGCCATGGCGGCCGCAAAGATGGTCGTGAACACCAAGAGTGCGTAGTTGTTCTTGATATCAACGTATCTGCCGTCATACTCGCCGCAAGTGGCGGCCTGGGCACCATCATTAGTGGCACAGTCCGGCAGACCGGAAGAGCACGTGGCCTTGGCTGCAAGCGTGAGCAGCTCACGGGAGGCAGAGAGACCCAGAGACGTCGCCATCGCGTGTACTTCCTTTGCTTTAGCCAGTGTGTTGGTGAGTGGTGGCGGTGGTTACTCGTAGGAAAGCCGTGGCTCTGAAGCTGTGAAGCAAGTGAGACCTATGTTTAGATCGAAGATTCGAGCGCCGTGCTTCAGGATCAACGAACTCCAATCCTTCTCTCTATTTTTGACATGTAGTATGATGCAGTGGATTCAACCAGTCGATCTCAATTGGTCTCCTTAGTGCTTGCGGTCGAGCTGCGTGCGGATGATACGAAGCTCGCTGAGCACGGCGTCGAAGTTATCCTGCAGGTTCTGCAGCTGCGCGTTGGCCTTGTCCTTGCGGCGGATGACCCACTTCATGAACTCGCTCCAGAACACAGCGTTGAAAGCACCGAGGAACGACACGACCCACTGGAAAAACGAAATGTACGCGAAGCCGAAGATGTCCGTCATCACCACAGGCGTGTTGGTCACGAAGATCGTGAGGAAGAACGACAGCGTGACGGCGCCGGCCATATGCTTGTTCGAGAACATGCCCACGAGCATCGACTCGGTGAAGCTGCGGATCGTGAACGCACGGAACACCTCCGTCATACAGATGCAGATGAACGTCATGGTCTGGGCACGCGCCACGCCGTCCCACATGCACTCGTAGTCGCCACCGTAGCACACCTGGTTGTCGTCCTCGTAGAAATCGCGGCTAGCGTTGGCGGGCAGGTTGAACACGTCGTCGCCGCTCGCGTACTTGGCCTCGCAGTTGCCGTACGTGCGCCAGCCGTTGCCAATGCCCTCCCAACGCTGGCAGGTCACACCACGGTAGTCGTCCTTCTTAGGACCGCTAGGACCGGCACCAGTCGCCAGGATGTCGTCGAGAAGCACGACGCCGAAGTTCCAGTAGAAACCCAAGACGCACACCACGATAGCACCGCTGGCGATGAACACGGCGTTGAATCCGATCAGCTTCCACAGGCGACCGTGGATCAGCGGCTGGGTCTTTGGGCGAGGCGAGTTGTCCATGATCTTTGGATCTCCCTTCTCCATACTCAGCGACGCACCAGGCATGCCGTCCGTGAACAGGTTCAGGATCAAGATCTGCAGCGGCTCGAGCGGAAGCGGCATGCCCACGGCGATGGTCGAGAACAGCAGCAGGATCTCGCCAATGTTGGTCGAGAGCAGGAAGATCACGAACTTCTGGATGTTGGCGTAGATCACACGGCCACGCTCCACGGCCGCCACGATGCTCACGAAGTTGTCGTCCAGCAGCACCATGTCGGACGCTCCCTTCGCCACCTCTGTGCCTGACAAGCCCATGGCGACGCCAATGTCGGCTTCCTTGAGAGCAGGAGCGTCGTTGACGCCATCACCAGTCATAGCAGCCACGAGGCCCTGGCGCTGCAGCGACTTGACGATCTCGATCTTGTCCTCCGGCTTGGCACGAGCGAACACGAGCGTACGCGACGTGATCTCGTCCAGCTCGTGGTCAGGCAGGTACGTGACGCCAGTGGGGCGAAGACTGGAGCAGTCCGTCGCCTCCTCTTCCTCGTTGGCTCCCACTTCAAGCAGGTCGATGTTCTTCGCGATGGCCACGGCCGTCTTCAGGTAGTCACCAGTGATCATCACCGTGCGGATGGACGCACGACGAGCCGTCAGGATCGCGCGACTCACACCGTCACGCTCAGGATCGATCGACGCCATGAAACCGAGCAGCACCAGCGGCTGTGACAGAGCCGCAAACTTCTCATCCACATCATCACAGTCAGGGGCATACGGCAGATCTGCCAGCGGACGCACAGCCACTGCCAGCACACGCAAAGCCTTCGACGACAGATCGTCCACTGTATCCAGGATCTGCTGGCGGTGCTCGTCCGTGACGTTGACGAATGTGCCATCCGTCTGGCAGTAGCGCGTGCAGTTGTCCAGGATGTAGTTGGGCGCACCCTTCACGTTGGCCACATACTGCACCTTCTCGCCCAGGTCCAGCGAGTCGAACAGGCCGTTGGCTGGCACCTTGTTCACCGTCACCATCATCTTCCGCGACGAGCTGAACGGCAGTTCGGCCACACGCTCATACTGGTCGGCCACGTAGTCCTCCCAGATACCAGCCTTGGCAGCCGCCACCACCAAAGGAGCCTCCGACGAGTTGCCGAATGGCACCCACGTCATCACGCCGTCCACTTCCTGCTGCTTCAGGTGCGTGTTGCTGCACAGCACGGCGGACAACAGCGTCGCGCGGACCTGCACGTTGGTGGAGCCAGGCGCCGCCTGGTTCACGCCGTTCAGGAAGATACCACCTTCTGGGTTGAAGCCCTTGCCCGTGATGTCGTAGGTCTTGAAGTCGCCCCACATCTTCACGGCCGTCATTTTGCCCTCCGTGAGTGTGCCTGTCTTGTCCGTGCAGATCACGGACGCGGCACCCAGTGTCTCGACAGCAGCCAGCTTGCGCACGAGCACGTTCTTCTTGACCATAGCGGCTGTACCAACCGACAAACAAATCGTCACAACCATCGGCAGACCTTCAGGCACAGCACTCACAGCCAACGACACGGCGACCATGATCATCGATAGCCACACAGGGCGGTCTGGGTGCTTCGGGTCGCGGTTGCCACGAAGCAGACCCACGAGAAACACCAAGGCGCAAACTGACATTGCGATGGTACCCATGAGAAAGCCGAGCTTGTTCAGCGCGACCTGGAGAGGCGTCAGCTTGGGCTGGTACTTATCCACGCAGCTAGCCAGCGGGTTCAGCGAGCGCTTCTTCTCGGCTCGGTCGTCAGCGCCACTTGACTTGAGGAGAGCGGCGATCGAGCCAACGCGTGTATTCATACCAGTCTCCACGACAATGCCACGTGCGTTACCGGCAGTCACGGTCGTGGACGAGAAGACCATGTTGTCCGCAGTCAGCTTTTTCGAGCCAGCAACATTAGCGTTGTAGCGCTTGCTCACGTCCTCCGACTCACCCGTGAGAAGCATTTCGTTCACCTTGAGGTCCGCACTCTGGAAGAGACGGACATCGGCAGGCACGACGTCGCCCGTCGTGAGCACGACGATGTCGCCAGGCACAAGAAGCTTGCTGTCGATGACTTGCTGCTCGACGTCGCGGATCACGACGCACTGCGGTCTCGACATCTGCGCGAGCGCCCCCAGTGCGTTGCCGGCGCTGTTCTCCTGCCACGTCGCCACGATGGCGTTCAGTGTGACGATGAACAGAATCGCCGTGGCTTCGACGTTTTTTCCCAGCGCGAAAGACGCGACCGCAGCGATCAGCAAGATGCCGATAATGAGGTTGTAGAACTGCAGCAGGAACACAATGTACAGTGGCACACTGGGCTCTTCCTCGAGCGCGTTCAGACCGTACTCAGCGAGACGCTTCTCCGCCTGCATAGCGGTCAGGCCGCGTCCAGTATCCGTGCTGAGCTCCTTGGTGATGATGTCCACAGGGCGAGTATCCCAGCGCTTGACATCCATGGCATCGATACTAGCGAGCGATTCACGAGCCTCCGTCGGATGCTCGGCAAGCAGGCGCTCGGCGTCGCTCAGGAAGCGAGCGCGGTGCTCTTCCTCAGCCGTGTAGTGGGGGTATGCAGCACTGCCACTCGTGGAGCGGCGCTCCTTCTCCAAGTGGCTCAAGTCCACGTACGAAGACGCGCGTGGCGACTGCAGCGCCATGGCGTTCAGTGACAACGCAACCACGAAGTGCGCGTGGAGCTTGGGCGAAGCCACGAGATGAGATCAAGGGCGGGTCTTGGTCGGCTGTCTTGGCGTCTTGTCTGGCTACTATCGGTGGAGGCGCGGACGCGAGACACTCGTGCGGGTGGGCGTGAGGGCGGTCGTGGTCGCTGGTGGGGGAGGCGTCGCTGGGTCTCGAGACGCGACGCAAGGGTCTCTCTTAGGCAAGAGGAGACGCGGACGACGTCGGACGAGAAAGACGGCAAAATACGGAATGACGCAGTACAGTGGATCTTCTCGTGGTTAGACTTGCTTGGTTAGTTAGCCCACGAGGCTCAGCGATCATCACTCCGCAGGGAAGCCCTAACCTCCTGTAAATACCTACCTCTAGTATGGAATCGGCTTTGCATGGAGACTAAAACAAATGGATTTTGTGTCATTAGAGAGATTAGAGAGATTTAGCATACCGCGATATCATAAATAGGGGTAGCCAATGTCAGCTTAACAGGAAGTAGCAAGTCGAAATTTGTGGAAACTGTTGGAGAAATTTTTCCTGCGATTTGATTGGCTGATAAATTTTCGCGCGAACAGCGTCAAAATCTTCACTGTTTGGGAAACAGCAACACGACATTTTTTCTTGTCGAGCTGGCGCCTCCGATTTACCTCGACAACATCGCCCAAACGACCGCGCATGAGATGATATGCGCATCGGAGTATCTTACATCATCCTGCGTGGTATTCTACTAGATAATTGCTTAAAATGGCCATTCAAACTCACCAAGAGACGAGCAGCACACGTTTGCTCGTCCTTCCGCGGGGTTTTGAGCGGCGGAAACGGATAGGATGGAAGCCTCTTGGATGCTCACCAACTGGCATCACTCGTGTCCGCCTAGAACACCCAGCGCGCTTTGCGCGGTGAGCCTACTTCGCCGACACTGCTGGTTCTTCCCTGCTTGGTGAAAAAATCTCGACTTGCTGCTGTTGACACGA
>JAADVL010001029.1:0-10604 GCA_023334995.1 Pythium sukuiense
ATCGAGACGACCTGCCGCAGAGATGTGCATAGCCGCGTCTGTGTGGATGTCTTTGTACCATCACTCTGTGTGAAGTATGCTTCAAGTATCGCCTCGGCTATGCACGTGTTTGTGGCGAAGGAATGCACGGACGTGCATAAACTAGGCGTGTTTTGGAAGGCCATTTTAGGGTTGGTCGTTGAGACGCAAAGCTCTTTGCCGCTCCACCCTGCTCAGGAAGCACTGAATCGTTCATACCGGCACTTGCGAAACTTGCTCCAGTTTTCACGACTTGTGCACTCCACGTTCGCTCACGGAAGCCGCAGCAATGACGTGTTCAGCAACAGCTTCAGCAATTCGTGTCCTGTAGAGACTTGGATGCGAACAGTCTTTCGGTGGGGACGAGGATGTCGTGCGTCGAAAAGAAGCTCTTCGAGTGTGGCCCCTCTACGTTTTTGGCGGGGAGCTGTCCAGCCCTTTGTACAATACACCCTACCCATGCTTCAACGTGATCACATGGCAACCTCGCTTGGAGTACTTCCCAAACCAGTCACGAAAAGATACGGCTCGTCACATCGGAGAAACTCGACAGTGCAACTCCGGCGATCAGAACTTTGAAGTTGTTTCAATTCTCGATGGAAGTCGACGGTGACTTGTCATTTATGTTTGATCCAGCACCTTGATCATCTAAAGTCTGTTTCGACTAACGCAAGACTCGGTCGCGCATCGACCATAAACACACAGGAGACACCGATGAAGATGACGAGTCGGTGGCTTCAATGGACGCGGCTATGACGTCGCAGTGGCGGCTCCCCGAGTGCATCGACCCGACCGAAGCGACTGACGTCGTGCTGTATCCTGGTGTGGACTCACGGACATTTTCTCCCGAGAAGATCATTAACCTGGATCCCACCACGACATGGACTGACTTGAACTGAAGCATTATACTACGTAGTATTCTTCAAGTCCAATTATCCCAATCTTCAGCACGCAGAACTTCTCATTGTACGTCGGTCAATCCCTAAAGAGACTCAGGGCCATTCGCGTCAACTCAGCATCCCACAACGCCGTCGAAACGGACAAGTCGTTCGAAGCAAACGCTGGCTTCGTCAAGTGTTCACCATCAGAAAGCACTGTTAAAAGCACATCGAGCTCGTGATCACTAAGATCGGCAGCTTTGGTGGAGTATCCCACGGTAATCGGCATTGGACATGAAAACTGATTGGAGCCGAGAGAAGAGCACGACACCTGAGTGACCGGAGTCTCCACTCGTCGCCGACGCGAGGCCTCATCACGACGACCGGTCGCAGTGTCTTGAGTCAGCGTGCCTCCGACTGTCTCATGTCGTCGCCTCAATTCGACCCAGCGCATCTGGTTGACCTTTGCTCGAGAGCGATGAAACTCGCAGAACCGATGGAGACTTCCAGTCGACTTGACAGCCCGGACGTCGCAGCAGAACTTGCTCGGATACTTGCACCGCTGGTCTGGAGCCATGTAGGAGATGTCGATGCCCATGCTGGCTGCTCGATGGATGTCTAGTTCATGCGCAAGCGCTGGAGTTAGCTTGGCTTTCGGCTTGCGTTGCCGTCTCGCTGGCTTGAGGCTCGGATGCATGATCTGCCGGTTGTGCTCCGTTGGTGGCTAATGCAGAAGTGAGAGGCCGCCAAGCCTTGCATTTGTCCACGTGATAGTCTACAAATGGCTCCACCATTCACGATGCGTTTAACTGCCTGTACAGTACTGTATAAATTCGATTGTCGAAGGAGAAATACAGTGTTCACACACACGAACGTGATGGGCGGGCGCTGGATTGTTGGTGTCTCCATTTTGAGCTCGATGCCTTGGTTATGTCCACACGCTTGTAATCTGAACCCAACACAATACACTACTTTAGTAGTCGAGGGCCATGCGAATACCGGAGAGATCCGGAGTCGGCACAAAATGCACTGGATTGACTCGCGAGGATCTAGTACTGACCGCTGCGGCCGCGCTTGCGATACAGCACGGTATTCGCTGCATGGTGGCGCTTGGCGACTGAGTGATCGTCAACCAGGGCATCGTTGGTTCTACGTTTATGATAGCAGAGGAGGGACAGAGGCTCCAAGGCGACAAGGGGATGCAAGCCAACACGCCTCTTTGACCATTTACCGCTTACCACAGCAGAAATAGCAAGTTGACTCTTGACGGGTACAGGTTGGTAGGTCATCCAGTGGTGTCCGAAGATGATGAGTCTCGATGAAGCAGGATGTCGAATCCACTGCATGAGAGCCAACTTTACCCGGATCAACAGGACTCCTCACTGAGCAGTGGAAGTCGAATCCGGCACAAAACATCTGCGAAGAAATCCTCAACATCGTCGAACAATCCCGAAAACTACAAACCCAGACACCGCTGGTAACCGAGAGCTCTACCGTCGGAGCGGGGGCCATCCCCCATGATAGGAATTCTGGTGGAATCAAACACAAGAAAATGTGTCCAAGCTCTTGATTGATGAATACGATTTGTCTGTTCTGGATGTTTTCGAATCGCTCCCCCATCTTGCCCACGTACAGGTAGTGCACCTGGTCAGGCAGACCGATCAAGACGAGTCATGGGTGTGGGATCCTCATCCGATCCAATCTGAAGGATTTTTCGCACTGAACCGAAACGAAGTACCACAGCGTATTGTAGTAAACACAGTCCAATTTCAAGCAAGCATCGAGTAACTCAGGTTGGCCGGCTCAGACCCGGCCGCTATGGACAATATTCCTTGCCTTGGCAGTGGCAAGTGGCCACTGACTGATTGAATCCCTCCGCATGGAGGAGAACGCAGCTAAAATCGCCCTGTTCGTACGGTACACCGACTGTACACCGACTGTACTGTACTTTGCGACTCATTCGTCCGGGAGATTCATAGATTCCCGTTGGAGTATCCATGATCCAACTCGCTTAGAGTTGGAGTCAGGCTACAGTGGCTCAGGCCACTTGGGACGTCATGAACCTCAATCGTTGTCGCTTTTACGGAGGAAGGATTACTCACACGGACATGATTGATCAGGCAGACAGTGTGCATTCATTTTTTTCGTCTAGTTGATCGCATTTATACGATCCATGTCGGCTCACACGCAGAGACTTCGCAAACGAAACCGTCTGGAGCTGGTGTGGTGAAGAGGTCTTGCAGGAAGCCATCCTGGTCGGCGCTTACAGGTTCTTCTAAACCAGTTGCGAAAGCGGAGATGTCGACGCCAGGGAAGTGGAGAGGGAACTGGAGCGAATCGACGTGGTATTCTAGACCTTGGACTTGACCAATCATCGCCATGATCTCCATCTCTTGGTGAACGAACCGCGAGTCCAGGAAGTGGTTCTTGCTGCTGTTGGTAGGAGTGGTGTTTGCGCCTTCGCCGGGGGACAGTGCCATGGCCTCCCATCGCTGCAGTCGCGAAGCACTCCAACGCTTCTGGTTATCGTTGGCACGCGAGCGGTGCTCTTCACAAAATCGGTGTAGCTGTCCATTGCGCTTTCGGGCGCGTTGCTGGCGACAGAACTTGCCAGGGTACTTGCATCGCACGAAGCCACTCAGTTGGTGTTGGTGTTGATGTTGCTGCGTGGACGTGGTGTCAGGCATTGTTGGCATATGCAGTTGTATCTTTGATGGCTGTTGCTGTTGTGTGGGGCGGGTTGTCGTTGCTTGGTCGCCAGGAGGCAGATTTGGAAATGGTACTTCGGCACTCTCACACACCGATAGTCGACGACATGGCTTCACTGAATGAGAAGCTTTGACTGAGCCGCGTCAATCGGAACCTACTGGAGTACGGTACAGTGTACGGTGCACTACCCTCCTTCACTGACGACGGATGGAGCGCTCATGTAAAGCTCAGATTCCAAGAACATTTAGGAGTTGGTTGGATAGTGCAAATGTCATGAAGGCTTCGCCCAGGCTGTGGACTATGCCGCGTCGGCCAGGGGATGCCGCAAGTCCATCTTCAAGCAGCCCATCTCTGGATGGTAGGTACTGCCAAGGTGAAAATCGATATTTCGACAAACGTCTGCACACAAAGCCGATTTTTAGCTGAGATATCGGAGTTTTTACTGAGATCGCTGCATAAATCATGACTGTTGTCATAGTTAAATCAAGATAAATTACCTGGAAGGTTGTCCATCGGGCATGGCTGTTCATTGGCTGCACCGCCATTTTTTGAGTGTGGCTGTTGGGGCGTCGTTTGTACCCACGCAACGACACTTGCAGCTGCCACTACGGCGCCCTTGACGGCCATTTCTGGCTGACGATGGCGGTGACTCCTTACGGTGTACAATTTCCACGTTTGAGACCGCCTGAACGGAGGCGACGAGGTGGTCCACCATTTGGCCCTCACTCCACCTGGTGGAGGGAGGGCCAAATCCAGTGAATGTCGACGCCTGACACATACGCCCCACTCCACAGCACATCACTCGACCGGATTCTGGCGACTGACCAACGGATACAAAACAGTACAAGGTGCCGTATGAGATTGAGATGGCGCAAGTACACGAGCGCGTCCATCGACGTCCCAATCGCAGCCACACAGCAATCTGAAGCCAACACACATCGTAAACGAAGCAGTCAGAGGGAGAGTACCTACAGGAAAGAACCGGATCTCACATAGATTGTGCGCTTGATTGTCTTCCTGAGGATCGGTAAAAAGTGGCCGCTGCCGGAGTGCCGATGATGGCTCGCTTGTTTCGTTGGGATCTCATGACAACGGGCGGGATAACCTCGCTCCCACAGTAACATCATGCAGGCTGTGAAGCGGGCACCGTGAAGCGTCAACGAAGGGGAGCGCGTTGTCGGGCTAGCGGGCTCGATTCCAGCCCACCCTCCAGCCTTGCATTTCGTTTTGTAGGTACGCACTTTTGATGGGCACGTTCTCACGACGTAAAATGAATGGAAAAATGTGGTGAGTTTTCACGTTTTCATGCATGGCTCAAAACTTTGCCCATGCTTTGGATAAATTAGCTGGAAGCCCATGTTGAGGCCAATCCAAAGCCTCTCAGGACCAGCTATTTTGTGACAAGATAAATGAGGCAGGCAGGATGCCCAATCGGCGTGCTTCTCGACAGTCAGGCCAAGCTGAATGACCACGCTGTTCACGCAAAATTGTCGAGGACACGAGATGACTTCCCTTTGGCTGCCCATTCACGGCGAGATTGCGTGTCTCGAGCGCTGGAGCTTTACAGCCATTGGTCATTGAGGCACACACACCTGCAGCAACTGCGCATCGCTAAAAAACACTCATGAGCAGCTTGCCCACGTGCGTTGTGATGTCGTGAGTCACGCGCGCCTCTGGGAGGAGTGGATCCATTTTGCGATCGTTCGCCTGTGGATGGCAGAGATTCGTTCATTGCACGACACGGACACACAGTGCACTGCTCGTCGTCGCCACGCGAACGAACGGCGACACCTGCAAAGGTCGTATAGCGTAAGCTAGCTACGCCGAGGGTATGAAAGACATCTGACCCGTGTCAGCTCTCTTCCAGGGCATCCGTACAATGGTAATGTATCCTCCCACCCCGGAATTTTACCAAGCCCCGGGCTCAGCGCACCCTGGCGGCAGCGTATCCGGGTGTCACTTGAAACAGGAGCCATCGGATACTTGGCTGCTGCTCATTTCAGCGATGAAAATGAGAAGTACTTCAAGTACCGGTACCAAAGATCATGGCACACGACTTGGTGTACTTCTCGTGTGCCGCAAAAACGGCTCGCTGCGGCTCGGGCCTCTCAGCCTCTGGCAGAGCTATAGTCAAAGTGCCGTCCACAACCTCAATTTTGTCGGCGGGTTCTTTCACTTGGACTGAAGCCATTGTGACCCAGCGAAAAAAAGGTGCTGGTACTCCGGCATCGACACTATAACTGACTACTGTTATGAAGGAATCAAAGACGCCGTATATGCGGCTACTCTTCGGTGTCCATGAACATCCGTGTTGGAGATGTGACCACATGCTCAGTTGCCATTTGGCCAGCAAATAAAGACACACAGCAAGTCATGGAACCGGGCGCCTTTTCCGTGCAAAATTACACCCAAGGCGCGTACTTGCAATGCAAGTATCCAGGCAAGTTCTGCCGCCAGCCGCGAGCATGCAAGCGCAACGGGCAGCTACACCGCTTCTGCGAAGAGCACCGAACGAAGGCAAACAACAACCAGAAGCGCTGGAGCGCCTTGCGCCAACAGCAACGCTATGAACCGTACCAAATGAATGACCTCGGCGGGAGTCAAGCTTCGTCGAGCCTCAACGCTCTACCTCAGTATCAGCTTCCTCACGAAAGCATGCACTGCGAATTGCAGGCTCAAGAGTTCGATCTATTTCTCGACGATCTACTGGCTGCTGCCACGCAGGTAGAGCCACAAACACACTCGTTTCCTGTCGGGGATGAGGCTGCGACGTGGCCGTAACGGCCGCAGCGACTGGCATCAACATGATGAGATCTACATGATGCTGCTTACGCGTGGGGCAGTACGCAATGAAAACCCCGCTCAATACTGTGAGGATTGCTTGCGTGCCCGAATCCAGACTGTTGGGAGGACTCCTTGTAGAAGAGACCGAGCTGCTGTCCACGCACACACACTTCAAGATAAATCCCCAAATCAGAGCTGAGACGATGCGAATCGATTTTGAGGCCTGCCAATGCAGCGGTGGATTGATTGGTCGGATATCCAGTGTACACTGTACTTAGTACGAAGTAACGCGGCGTCTGTGCTGTGTGGGGAGACCCGAAAGTGGATTCAAACGATTGCCCTCTGCAACATTCAAAGACTTCAACTTGATGAGTTGAAGTTGCTTACCCATAGGCGATTGTGGAGCGACTAATAGAGTACCTTTGGAACATCAAGTGGGTCTCGTACAGTATGTGGACCCTTGTCAAACGGATGACGGTTGCGAAGAGCTCTCCTTCGTCTCGTCTGCTCTCTGGATGGCGCAAAATCGCACAGAAACGTGTCTTCTGATTTGCGGGAAACTGTCCAGCTCATCTTCGTGGAGGGCGCCGCCCCAATGATTCCTCCTGCCATGGTCCACAGGCTGAGGACTTGAGTGATCGCCGTGGCCTCGAGTCTCGCCTCTGGACTCCGGACGTGGATGATGGCTCGGCACTTGATACATATCGATACCCAGTGCCGTGTGATTGCAGTTCGCTGTCTCGCAAGTTGCGAGTCGCAACGGGACGCTTCCTTTGTGTCGTTGACCTGTGAGCTGCACAGTACAGGCTGCACTGTCCTCATGATCGAGCGCTGGTCATCCGCATTGTTGTGATTCGGGTGCCTTTCACTCAGTACAGTACAGCATGTACTCACGCTTTGCGTGGGCACGATCGTGCATTACAGAATGTGGCGATCGGAGTCTGTACTGTACCCCACAATCCAGCGTGGAACCTTCACGCTGAGGCGACAATACTGTACCGCACGCTAAGGATTCAGCGTGCACAAGGGAGTAGATCGAGGTCGCGTCAGGGTCGCGAAACCGCCTTCGAGACGATTGCGAGACCGTCTTGGGCGCTGAAGGAAGTGTGCATCCAATAGCGGACAGCGCCCCTGCTACTCGCCTCTGAGCCACGCTTTGACTCGTACTGTACACGATGTTGCTTGGCTCACAGCTCTCCCTCTACTGTAATGGCCATTATTGGCCACCGAGAAGTTCTAGGTATCCGCCACCTACGGTGTACCGTAGAAGGTGAGAGAGGTGTTTGACCATAGGCATTACTGGTGCCCACCATAGGGATTTTTTGTCAGGCAGTCTACAACTTCTGCCTGACGGTCAGGCCCTGACCTGCTTGGGATGCACGGTAGGTATCGGCTTGAACATTACTTCGTCTGCCTGGTCTGCTCAACCACTTCTTCCATACAAACGCCAAGATAAATCACCCCACCGACATTCCGTTGGAGCTCTTCGCTGTCCTCAGAAACTCAGAAGTCAGCTCGAATACAACGGCTCAGTGCAATCACTTGCCTTAGACACGCCTCAGATATCAGCCTGTGGGTGCCGTTGGACTTGGAGGTAGCACCGACGAGCAGCTTGAATGACTGGATTCTGACGCCTGAGGCGTAATATATTATGGGTCAGTAGAGGGTGGATTGATCCCCCAAAGGCGTCGCGACCACAACCACGTCATTCGCCAATTAACCACAAGACCCACCTTCACCAACACCACAGTATGATCGATCCAGTGTTCCAGCGGGACGAGCTGCGCGGCGGCCTGAGCATTGATGCCTTTGAGCGCTGCCAGTACCCAAGCAAAGTGTGCCGCAACCGCCGCACGCTCAAGAAGAACCGCGAGCTTCACCGCTTCTGCGACGAGCACCGCGCCAAGGCCAACAAGAACCAGAAGCGCTGGGCCCAGAGCCGGCTCCGTCGATGGGGAAACGACCTGCCCACAGCCACCAAGCCACGGCGAGCCAGCAGCCCTACGGCGTCTACAACCTCAAGCGAGGCGGACTCGGACGAGGCACCCGAAGAGACCAACGAAGAAACCTCGACGTTCACGGAGATGCTGCGGCCGTATTCGTGGATGGAACCCAAGGAGGAGTTCTCGTGGGTCGACGACGAGCAGCTCAGCGTGTTTCTGCAGGATCTCCTCGGCCCTTCCCAGGAAGTGGAGGCGTTTTGTATGGACGGCAACGCCGTGGAGGAGTACCAGATCTTGATGCTGTAACTATCAATGAATGTAACTTACAACAATCTCCATGCGGGGCATGCTTCTGTCGCTACAGTCTCCACCGTTAACTCGCCCATGGAGGCGCGTGGAAGGACCTGCCGCAGGACCTGCACTGTCTGTGAGGTTGAAGTCAACAAAACAGCGCACCGCAGCAGCTGCAGAGACCCTGAGTGAAAAATCGACGTGGGTTCACTTCTATAAATATATATGCCTGCGATAACACATACAGGATGACACCAACTTTTGTATCGTACCGACCTGTTCAAAAATAGTTATTCTGAAATCAGATGATTTGATGCCTGCCAGGGTGTCTTCCACTCACTTCGTCGAGCCGATGATCGCCGATGGACGAGAACGACGGCCCACGTTACAGTACCGTACCGTGAACGCCACTCGACGGTGCAAGAAATACGGCACCGGGCGCAACTGCACTAAATCCCTTCCCGTGGTCGCTTGTTCGTAAATTATGCAAAAATGATTTGGTCGAAATCCAGATCGTCCGTGCTACGTCCACTATACACCCACTGTGTTCAGCGAGGTGCACGAGACCAGCGGCCCACAGGTTGACACTTTCACCAATCAACTGATCGCGACTGGAGCCACGACACAACCAAAGCCGCTGACAGAAAGACCACACGGCCACGGGCTCCACATTGGTTGCATTGGACGCTATGCTCGACCCGCAGTTTATTCACGAAGCCACGCCAGCCACGATGACCACGAACGCGGCCGAGCGGTGCCGCTACCCGAGCAAGGTCTGCCGCAACCGCCGCACGGGCAAGCGCAACGGCGAGCTGCATCGCTTCTGCGAGGAACACCGCATCAAGGCCAACAAGAGCCAAAAGCGCTGGATCAAGAGCGCCCAGCGCAAGTGGCCCACTGACGTCGAACGATCTCAGAAGCCCGCGAGCCCCGCCGCTGCCTGTCCAACGGCATCACTGTCTGGCTCGACCACAGTTCACACACCAGTTGACTCACACCGGCACGAGCCACAGCTGCAGCATCAATACCCGACGCCTCCTTCGTTCACCGCTCTGCTCCATCCGCTCTCGTACTGGGAGCCGTCTACCGCGACCAGTCACGAGCAGCTGACGAAGGACTTCGTGCTGGATTGGTCGTGGCCGGCTCCTGGCGTTCACTTGGCCGAGCGACTGGAGTATGATTTGTATGAACACGAGATTGAGCCGGTGATGATTCAGCTCTGAATCTGTAGTGAGCTACAGTATGTGTTGCTCTCACAGCAAACATCTCGACGTAAAATACAATTGACAGCCTTTGCGAATCCATTGCAGCGTCGAAACACCACTGGTGTTGTAGACTGCTTTGCCGCCGACGTTGCTCGCGGCGTGTTGTGCCTGTTAGGGTGCAAGAGGTAGAATGTCCAGCTATTGTTTGCATGAGAGACTGCCCAGTGATCATTCTGACACGAACAATGCGATGGGGCTGGCAATCTATTTAGATATGGTTGCATACAGAGATGAACATAACTCTACTTTGCGATTGCCATGAGTGTGTCAAGGAAACTCTCAATCACACACATCTCGACGTACGCCACGGCGCGCAAGTCCGACGATCGCTCGTAGTTGGCTATCAACGCGAAGTCACCGATCGATTGGCCACGCGTGAGCTCTTGGATGCGACTGTAAGTTCCATTATCCAGTCCCACAGCCTCTGACAGGACACAGTCTTGGCCCTGAAAAGGGGACTGCATGCTGACACGGGCTGCGCTAGAGCGCCGCTGACGACGCGTGTCATTCAGCATGAGCTCTGTCAACATCGGCGGTGTCGGTGGCTCGAAGTTGCCCGTCGGGTACTCACACATCTTGCACGAGCCTCGGTTGATTAAGAAGCACTCGGCGCCGACCTCGCCACGCCGCATGACAAAGTCATCGGGAAGATAGATGCGCACGCTCAGGCTCAAGACGAGCTGTTCTGGAAGTCGGGCGAGCAGCCGTGCCAGTGC
>JAADVL010000103.1:0-61950 GCA_023334995.1 Pythium sukuiense
GGTACGGCCGACTCTGGCTGTGGAAGCACGGCGTCGACTGGAGAGCTGGCGTGGTGATCACTCATCCCACGTCGCCCCTTACTGATAGATCCATCATTATCGTATCCATCATTATCGTGTGCGTAGTGTTCCATTTTCTACTAGAAATAATTTCAGAATCCAAATCACCAAATGTCCATCACAATTTAGAGATATTTTCGAATGTAGAGCGCTCCAGATGGCATTGTGGCACACCGTCTGGGCTCGCCGATCTTGAAAAGACGCGAAGATTCATGGGCTGGAGCCCACTCACTCCACGACGATGTTCAAGGACGTGTTCGTGGGCAAGGCAGGCTTCAGGAGCAAGCACGTGAAGCCACGCAGCGACGGCTTCTGTGACGCTCGGCCTGTCGAATGCACCGACACGGAAGCCCAGACCATCGACGAGCGCAAGGACAGCGAGGCGCAGACCGAGGCCACGACGTCCACGTCGAGCAAGGGCAAATCCACGAGCAGCGCCGCGGAGATTGAGGCGGAGAACGTGGAAAAGACAAGAGACTTCTTGGCGCGTGTAGGGCCGATGATGCTGTGTGAGATCTCGAAAAGCGGCAAGCAGAGCTCTCTGTTCTCGGGCTTTGAAAAGTATTTGGAGGCGTCCAGCGACACGGAGATCGTCAAGCTGCACACGCTCCACTTTGACTACGACACGTACTTCAAGCCACCTGCTCAGCCGTCAGCGAAAAGCCAAAAGACTCCTCAGGACAAAGGTAATAATGGCAAGACTGCATCAAAGCCCCGAGTAGAGGACGGCGACGACGAGGACGACGATGGCGAGAACCAGAAGACCAAGTCACTCAAGCTCTCTTGCACCGACGTCTCGTGGAACGCCACGGGGGCTGTGATAGGTGTCGCCTACGGACGGTTCGACCACAGTGGCTGGTGCAACTATCGCTCTGCGCTTTGTCTGTGGCGGGTGTTTCAGTCGGATTTCAACGCGATGAAGCCCCACGCGGTGCTTGAAACGTCGGTACGTCCACGCTTTCTATCCATTCTTTGCGCGAATCGAGACGCTCACATGACGCTACGAATACTGTATGTAGAGCGGCTTGATGTGTGTGGCGTTCCACCCGAAGAATCCGTCTCTCGTCGCCGCCGGATCGTTCAGTGGGGAGGTGCTGTTGTGGGATCTCAAGACGGACGAGTACCGCTTCTATTCCTCAGGAATCGGCGAGTATTTCCACTGTGAGCCCGTCACGAAAGTAGCGTGGGTCTACGATGTGAGTGAGACCGAGTACAACATTGCCAGTGTCAGTGGAGATGGCAAAGTGCTCTACTGGCGTCTCAAGGACAAGCTCGCCTACCCCGTGGAAGGATACACTCTCCAAATCAAAAGCCAAGCTGCCGCCCCGGTGGGAGTGGCAGGCAAGTCCGCGACTGGAGACCACCCTGTGGTCGCAGGTGGCAAGGCGGTGGCGTTCAGTGAGATTGACCGCCCCAGTCGGGCCTTTGTCGTGGGCTCAGAAGGCGGTATGATCGCACGTTGCAATGGCAGCAGTGCGTTGCGTCCATCTGAGCTCAAGAAATGGACACTAGCGGCGGCGAGACTAGTCTCCAACTTGCCCGTGGCTGCTCTCGCGACGATCCGCCGTCAAGTCGAGAAGTATGCGACCGAGAAACAAGTCAAAGGCATCTCGCTGGCGACGGTGTACGAAGCCAAGGTGGACCCGTACGTCTTGTACCCAAGCGCCAGTGACTTTGTGTTCGCAGGCCATGGAGGACCCGTGTACGACTTGAGCTTTTCTCCGTTTTGCCGTGGCATGTTCCTGTCATCGTCGTCCGATGGCACAGTGCGTGTGTACAGGACGCGTGAGCGAGAGCCGCTGCTCACAGTCGAGGTCACGCCGACGTCTTCGTACTTGTACGCAGTCGCGTGGAGCAAGACGCGTCCGATGGTGTTCGCGACAGCGGCAGAAGACGGCAATGTCTATATCTATGACCTCAAAGTGGACCGCACGGGGCCAGTCACTGTGCTCAGCAGCAGCACCGAGGCTGCCAGCAGTAGCAGCAATCCTCCACAAAGCAGCTCGTCCTCCTCGCGCAAGTCTTCTTCTTCGTCTGCTTCATCTTCGTCCACTACAGCATCAAAGAGCAAGAGCAGCAGCTCAACTTCCACCGCCACAAAGCCTGCGATGTTCGCAGTGGATTTCAACCCGAGGCAGCGCAACTTTCTGGCGGCTGGCGATGCCAAAGGTGTGGCGCACATTTGGAAGCTGTCGTGGCAGCTCGCCAACCTGCAGTCGGGTGAGATTTCACTGCTCGAGGCCCTCGAAGACCGAGCGTGAAGGTGATACCCATACTGTAGCTACAACAATGGGCATACGAATCAAAACTCGAGCGTTGCATTTCACGTTGAGCCACACGGACTTGTTGACTCATGGACGCTCGATACTTTTACTTGCGCGTCAGATCGCGGGCCGTGCGGTGCGCGTGGAGACTCCACTCCATTTTGGTCTGGGTCACGGGCATCACGCGGCGCATCTCCTTGAACGTCTCCTGGGACATGTTGATATACATGTCCTCCAGGTTGCTCTGCAGCACGTCCTCGGCGTCCTTGATGACGCGCAGCGTTGACTCGCTGAAGCCGCCGCTGCGGTCGTAGCTGGCTTCCTCGCTCACCGTCTTCTCACACTGCAACTGGAGGTTGCCGTTCTCAAAGTAGTGCACGTGGAGCTCCATCTTACCCGTGATCTTGACGGGATTCGACGCGATGTCGATCTCCCAGCGCGACTTCCAGCGTCCACTCCAGAAGTTACGCAGATTGATACGCTCCGTGCACAGGTTCACCACGAGATGCGAGCCCTTCACGAACACTCCGACCGTTCCCCTGTCAAGAATCACAGGTTACGCTTCCGCTGCATTTTGTGAAATTCCACAATCAAAGACACGAGAAGGACGTACTGGTGCATGTACTCGAACTGGATGTACGACTGCAGGGCCTTCTGGAGCTGCGCACTAGAGATGCGAAACACATCAATCAGCACGAACTGATTCTCAACATTCACGATAGGAGAAAGGCGATACGCACCGCTCAGACTCGAATTCGGTCGTGAACGACGGCGGCAGATCCGACACGTTTTCCATTACGAGCTGCTGCTTGATGTGGTCGAAGCCCAGCACGCGGCGGCCGATCGGGTCCACGTAGTGCGACGCGTCCACCTGCGCGTCCTCGCAGATCAGGATCTACAGACCACCGAGCCGTCAGAATGTCCATGTTAAACCCCTCGGGATCAGAAGCTCCAGCATACCTTGTAGTCGGCGTCCAGTACCTCCACGGGGAAGAAGCTCTTGAGGTTGTACGCGTGGAGGGCGCCGCGCAGCGCCCCGTCCGTGAGCACGTGCGCCGGCACGAGCTTGACGACGTCGCGCAGCACGTCGTGCACCTGGCCGGGTGGACTCGACAGCAGGAAGTGCTGCGAGATGCGCAGCTTCTCCTCGTCGGTCGCCTCCTCCTCGTACTGCCACTCGTCCGCCATCTCTAATATCAATCTCCTCTAGGGGCTTCTTCCAACCTCCGCTTGAACTGGGGAAATGGAGCTTTACTGTGCACTTCGACTTGAGGGGATCCGCTGATATCGTACAATAGAGGCATTCTATTCGATATCAAAGGTTCAAATCGGATATTAGAGGACGTATATCGTAAAATAGAGGGTTTGAAGGGTCCACAGTTGATTTGCGTGGAAATTGAGGCGAAAATGGAGACGCCGGCGGTGCGCGTGCTCGTGGTGGGCGATTCCGGCGTGGGGAAGACGACACTGCTACAGGGAATTTGTAAAGATTCGTCTCTCGGTGACAGGGAGGTGGTGGGCAAGCCGCATCGCTGGACGATCGGCTGCGACGTCCACGTTTTGGTGCGTGGCGTCACTGCAAATGGTGATGCGGTGTCGAAGTCTCACTTTGCTTTGGTTTCTTGCGACTGTCGTAGACGTACCAGTGCCGTGAGAGCTACGGCACGATGAAGGATATGCACATTGAGTTTGTGGACGTCGGCGGCCACACCAAGTACGAGCTCAGTCGCGCCATGTTCTACCACGACGTGCAGGGCATCGTGCTCGTCCACGACCTGAGCAACGGCAAGAGCTACGACCACTTGCGCCAGTGGATGAGCGAGATTAACGACACGCAGCGCACCAAGGGATGTGTGCTGCCGCCGTCCTATAGCCAGCGCAGCAGCGAATTCCCCGCGGTACGTGAGGTGCAGACACTCTATTTCACGAACATGGCGACGGTCTCACTTACTTCCTCCACTCGTGCATGTCAGCTCGCGTCGATGCCCAAGCTTGTAATTGGCAACAAGCGCGACCAGATCTCTCTGAATACCAAGCGTCCGAGCGGAGCCCCTGAGCTGAGAGGCATCGAGACGATGGAGGCGGTGCGTTTGATATGAACTGTTGCTGGTGGGGTTGTTCTGGCGGCTCACGCTTGTCGTTTGCATGCAGAGTGCGGAGCCGTTTTCGCTTGACAGCAGCGTGTTTTACGGCTTCCTGGATCGCGTTGTGGCATTTGCCAACAACCAAGGCTTCCAGTCCAACGGAGACGCCGCCCAAAGCGATTTCTCCATGAATTCGGGCTTCTCCGACGGACTCCGACAGACAAAGACGCGGCCTCTTTCGCCATCATCCGTCAAGCCAGCAGCGCCTTCAGGTGGCTGGTGGCGATGAAATCACTAGTTTATCCGACGACCGCGGAAGGGAAAGCTATGGATATGATTATTTACTACCGAACGTGAAACTCTACCGTACGTACGCCTTTACTACCACGTTGTTTGTCTACAGTCCCTGTGCTGCGGATAGTCTGCTGCGACCATTCTTCTATGGAGATCTCGCCGATCGATTAAAACTCGATGGAGCCCGTCGAGCCAGCCGTGTTCGTGCGACCTCGTGCTGGCTTCATGTACGCGTCCTCGTCAACACCGAGGCTTTCTCCCGAGTCGTGGCGTGTTACGGCACCACCATGGCGGCTGCGTGCGGTGTTGAAGGCTTCTTCATCGAAAGCCGATAGCGAGGCGTCGCCGTAGTGTGAGGCACCGGCGAAGTCGTTGGTGGTAGATGATGAATCCGATAGCATCGTGTCAGAGAAGACCTCCACGCGGCGTGGGACAGGTGCATTCACTGGAGCTGGGGGTGCTGGCTGGTACGGAGGCGGTGGTGGTTGGGTGTGGCCGGCGCTTCCAGCGGAGCCAGCACTTGCCCGGGAGTAGTCGGACACTGCAGGCCCTTGAGGAGGACCATCACGTAGTGCGTCGATTCGGTCACGCAGTGTCGTGCCTCCTGCGCGAAGCATTGACGACGACGTGGAGGAGGCGCCAGACCCACGGAGATCGTGGTTGACTGTCGGGCGGCTAGAGGCTGCGGCGGACACTGCCGTCGAGGCTGTTGAGGCGCTGCTGTTACGAGGCGTGGTCACCTGGACGAACGGGACATCTCCCTGGGCCATCTCATCCTGACCGAACGGGGCAGACAGGGAGTCGTTTCGGCTTGACGTCTTGCGGTAGTGCATGATCGGAGGCTGGTTTGCATTCGCCGCCTGGCGGTACGGGGGAGGCGCCGCCTGCTGCGTTGTCGGCTTACGACCGTAATATGCCGCCACTTGAGGAAGCTCTTGCGGTTCCTGGCGAGGCTGTGGCTGCTGCTGCTGTAGCGACGCTCGCTGCTGTGGCTGCGGCTTGGAGTACCTGAACTGCTGCTGCTGCTGCTGCGGTTGTTGCTGCTGTACTGGTGGCTGCGATGGCGGTACAGAGTAGTACTGGTGCGTCTGCTGCTCTTCCTGTCCCGGTTGCTGCGAGCCACGACGAGGCTTCGGTCGTGGCGCCGGCGCGTTGTTCAGGAATGAATTGCGGCTCATGGCGTGGTCGTCCTCGCCGTACGGGTTGTAGGTCGGCTGCGGCGGCTCTGGCTTGGAGAAGCGGAAGGATGGCTCGCGTGCTGGGTACCGAGCTTGCTGCGCCTGCGCGTACCGAAGCTGCGCCTGCTCCTGCTGCTGCCTTTCTCGCTCACGGGTCTGCACGGCGGCGAGAGCCTCAGCGCGGCCCTTGCGCTTGGCGCGCTGCACGCACACGATGCAGCACAGCACGAGCATGAGCAGCAGCAGCCCGAGGCCACCGATGCCCGACCACCAGATCCAGTCGTCCCATCCAAGAGCGCCCTTGAACACGTCCTGCCCCGCCATGGTGTCCGTCCGTCCGATGCCAATGCTGTGGTGGCTGGGGAGAAAGGCAAAGAGTGCTCCGGTCGGAACCAAAATGTGTGCAGAGCAAAAAGCAGATGAAGAGCGAATAGAGAGCGAAATGGAAGGGAGAGGCGAGGGCCAGAATAAAGAAACGTGGGTTGTACCCGAGCCCTACCCACTGCTAAACCATACATACGATGTCATCTAAAATGGACTAAAAACCTTTTGAACCCAATATCATCAGCTAGATCAGCTCTCCAAATGGTGATAACAGAACTTTAAGAACTGTGCAAAGTGATATTCGCACTAGGCGCGCAAAACATCGATGAGATAAAATGACGTTTGGATGAAATTACTCATAGTCATTTAGTGAGGGATTTGCGGGGATTTTCCATCTCCCTTCTGTCATCGCATCTTTTTTCCATTGGATTATGCGACGCTTGCATGCCGCCCCGCTCATGAGCGTCGTAATACACCTCAGCTTCATGGAGTGAGCTCCTCATTGTGACGCCCTTGGGCTAATACAGTCCGCAGCCACAGGCTCAAATATTAGTGGGTGGCGTTCACGGTCGCTCTGAGTGGCAATTGCTGCGGAATCCATCAGGCAATGACTCTTGGGCTGCTTGGGACTGTTCAGATGGGTTCAAGGATCCCCAGACTCGCAAAGCGCCAGCGCGTCCTTCCGGATACAATCCTTTTACGGTTTCGGCATCAGGACACTACTCTAGCGGATATAACATCGCACTTCTTCACGTTGAGGTTGAGGAAGCGTCACACAGGCAGCTTCTGGCCAGAGACGTCAGCTCATGATGGATGGAGCTCATTCAGTCGCAGCCGCTCGAGCCGCTCCAGTCGCGGGTATTTTTAGATCAAACTGTGCGTGAAAGCATGTTTAGGAAAATACTATCTATATTGGGGATACGTTCCTTGTAGAACAGAAATGTGATTAAACGAGGGACAAAAAATCGAAGGAGCTGTTGGAAGATCTCGGCGTCGCTTCGGGATCTTTCGAAAATCCTCATGAACCAGCAATGCCAATCAATCGTTCGCTCGTGGGAGGCTTCCAGTCTCTGGAATTCAAAGGATACAGGAAACCAATTGGTCATAGACGATGATGCGGCGTGTGGGGATTGTCCTGGTGGCTTTGCAGGCCCTGGTGGCAGCTCTCGCCATAAATGCTGAGGCTGGTGCACCGACGGCAGCGGCATTGGCGAGAGGTGCTGTACAGGCCAAAGATACCCAGCAGCACCCGTTGGCGCATGAGGCAGATGATGGAGACTTTGAGTTCGATTTGGACCTGTCATCCAAGCAGAAGCTGCAGCGTCTCCAGCAGCATCTCGACGGCGAAGACGTGGAGGACTCGGTGGAAGTCATCGCGACAGCGAATGGCGACACGCGTCCGTGGAGCGCTGGCCCTGATCTCTCGACAGTATGTTGCAGTCTGTAGAGGTAGAGTGGTTGGTTGTACGGACTAACACGTCATGGCTATGTTGACAACAGAAAGTGAAGCCGTCGGGCTTCAACTATGGTCGAGGCGTCGGCTACGTCACCACACAAGAGGTTTTCGCTGGCGAGATCCTGTTCACAGTGCCATTCATGGATGTCATGAACTTTCAGTCGGCAGCGATAGGGCGAACCAAGGCCTTGATTGATGCCAACCCGGATCTGCCACCGGCCATTGTGCTGGCGCTGCACCTCCTCGAGGAGAAGTTCCGTGGCGAGTCCTCGCGATTCCACGACTACGTCGACTCTCTACCAAGCACTGTAGCCTTGAACAGCTCAATGTTCTACCGCGACGACGAGTTGGAGATACTGCGTGGCTCACACTTACACCGCACGACAGCCGGCCGCCTCCAAGCTCTCACAAGCTTCTACGAAGCGCTCGTGGGACCCGTGACGTCCAAGGCCCTCGATCCACCACTGTTCACGAACGACCAGTTCACGAAGGAGAACTTTGCATGGGCAATGGGCACAGTGTGGGCAAGAGCGTTTCCTATCACAGCCAGTGAAAAGGATGTGGTCATCGCGCCGATTCTGGACACGATCGGCGCGTGTCTGGATGAGAGCTGCCCGAAGAACCGCATTGAGTGGGATCGCCAAGCGCAGCGACTGGTCGTGTACGCAACGCAAGACTACGACGAAGGAGAGGAGGTGCAGCTGGACCTCGGTGCGAACAAGTCCACGACGCTGCTCATGCTCAACCACGGCTTCGCGCGCGCGAACCCGTACGCGCAGGTGGAGGCACTGGACATTTCGATCTTTCTCGATTCGAACGACACGCTCCTCTCGATCAAGAGCCACTTGTTGGAGGCGCATAACATGAGCATCAACGGCAGCTACATTCTGCGTTACGGAAGTACTGTGCTCGATCCGCTCATGATCAAGTCACTCAAGCTCAAGCTGCTGGCGGCGGCTGAGCTGGACAAGCACGGCGTGCTGCTCGACTCAAGCGATGCCTCGCCGACTGTGAGTCTTCGTAACGAGTTCGTTTTCACGCGAGCCGTCGTGATGACATGCAAGAACCTACTGGCGCAGTATCCGACGTCGCTCGACCACGACCGCGCTCAGGTCAAGCAACTGGAGGCTCATTACAAGGACCGCCGAGCCGGCATCGCCGACCGGAAGCTCCAGCTGCTGCGTGCGCTGGTCATCGAGAAGGAGATCATCCAGAACACGATGGACCTTGCGCTCCAGAATTGGAACAATCTGCTCTTCACGCCCGACGCGACGCTCCTGGGGCTTTGAGGTGTCGACCACAGAAGATGGCTACACTGGCACGGAGGTCGTAGGAAGGTTGCTTGAATACATGGATAGATCCTTACCTTCGGGTAACATTCCAATGGTTTGGATCCGCTCACGTGAAGGGACGCCCATCAATTTCCACCACTCGATGGAAATGCGGAGGCTACTCGTGTGCTTCGCGACGACGCTAGCAGCAGTGCATGCATCTATTGGAGTCCAGCCTCCATCCCTGTGGGCAGTGGACACCTTCGTGGGTCTGGAAGACTCTGACGGTGAGCTGGTCTTCGCGGAGTTGCGCCACTTGTGCTGTGAGCTGCCGGAAGCGACGGCGTCCAGCTTCTGCCGCGAGTTCAAAGTCCCAGCTCATGACTGTGTGAGGCTGGAGCAGTTCCTGCAGCAAACCTCTAATGGATCCCAGTGCGAGTGCCTGTGGGACCAGCAACAGACGCTCAAAAAGCTCGAGACGCTGAAGCTGCGGGTCCATCACAATACGGAAAACCGCACGGAGATGATCAAGATGGCAGTGTTCCAAGGCGACTACAGAGTCGTAGATGCACGCGTGGACGCCATGTGCGAGCGCTTTGAGGTGGACACTACTGCGTGCGCGAAGCTTCGTGCGGTGTTCCGAAAGCAGGCCAGTGGGTTGGAGGTCAATGAGACCAGGCGTGCCTTGCTGCAACAGCACGGCATCAATCCTGATATGGTGGAGCGCGCATTTGATACAGTAAGCAGCATTGTGGAGAGGCTCCTCGAGCGAGATACGGAAATGCGACGCCAGCTTGACCAGAAAGCTGCGGCGTATGGCCAACTCCACTTCCAAGCCAAGAAAGAGATGCACAGACTCGAACGGAGAGTGAGAGAACTCGAAAAAGCCTTGCTCAAGACGAGACTAGTCGAGTCTAGCGCGCCAACCCCAGAAGAGCGTGTGGCTTCGGCTGTGGATGCGTCGGCTGAATCGAAAGAGGCGGCACCGTTTCCAGCTTTTGCACCGATCTCTCGTCGCATTCCTCGCGTCGAAGCCAGCAACTTCTCCTATACTCAGTATCTCGAATTTGCACGTACGTCAACACCAGTGATCATTCGAGGGCTCCACTTGCAGCCAGGATCGCCAGGGCTTCCGTACTGGTCGCTGCATCGGCTCAACCAAACGTGTGGAGACGCGATCGTAGCTCTGAAGAAGGCTGACACGGAGACGGTTTCTTCATCATCGGCAACAGCAATGTGGGCTGGGATCCAAGCCGTGACCAACGCACCATTGCGTGACTTCTTACGAGACTTTACCGATCCGGACCAGCGCCACAAAACATGGTAAGAACTCTATGTTTGACCGATGATCGTGACCAGTTGCTCATAGTGTGTGTACCGTATCGTGGCCACAGGCCGACTGGACTGGCAGATCTGTACCTCCACGATACTAGCGTCCGCGGGTTCTGTCCACAGCTTCTCTCAGAGTTCACGATCCCTCGCTACTTCGTGAACGATTTGATGCAGAAACTCTCCCGTTCTAAACAGCGCGGCTACTGGCCAAGTCTGTTTATCGGAGACCAAAGCACTGCGTCTGCTTTACACGCTGACTGGGCCTCGACTGCTGCCTGGATGGGGCTGCTAGCTGGACGCAAGCATTGGGCGATAGCGAAGCCCAGTGCAAGAGCAGCGTTGTATGAGATCCTACCAACAACAGAAGCTCCGACGCAAGGCAGGTTTCAAGCGAGTCTACTAGACGGTCGCCTTACCGAGTTGTTGCATCCTGGTGAACTGTATGAAGACGTCCTTGAAGCTGGTGAAGTGCTTTTCATCCCAGCGGACTGCCCACACCAAGTCCAGAACCTTGACAAGGTAGGAAGGAATACGTACTGACCTATATTAATATTGTGTGCGACTGACGGCCTCTGTGGCTGCGTAGACGATCGCCGTCGCTGCCAACTACGTCGACGCAGCCAACATCGACGCGTTTCGACGCCATCTACGCACAGGGCACGAGTGCGTTTCTCGAAGCTCCATTTATCAGTCGCTTTATCCTCATCCTCACTCTCTGTCTGCTGTAGGGCCAGCTCGGAAGACTACGAAGACCACGCCCGCATGTTACGAGAGCTAGCCACACCAAGCAGCTTTGATCCGTCTCTCGAGCCACATCATCTCTCATTCCTCGATTTCAAAGCTCGTTTCGCCGTCTAATAATCCCCATCATCCTCTGCCTTCGTCTCTGTCCGTGCTTCACCCGACGCTGCCTTACGCTTGGCCTCTTGGAAGGCCTCCATGCCCTGGATCCACGAGCCTTCACTCAGTCCCTGTGGGCAGTACGCGCACACGACGCCCAGCTTGCCCACGTCCGTGATGTTGTAGTACTCGTTGTCAAAGAACAGCATGTCTTCGTGCTCGATACCGCTCTGCTCCTTGAGCTGTGCAAAGTGCACGCGCTTGTTGCGTGGGTAGATGGCCTCGTAGTCCACGATGCTCTGCAGACTCTTCTTGGAGTCATCGTCGTCTTCGTCCACTGCCACGTCCATCAGTCGCATGCAGGTCTTGGCCCACTGCGGCTCCGTCGTCCGCGACGCCACGGCCACTTCGCACACGTCCTTGAACTGCGCATGCGTCTCCAAGATGCTCAGCACGCTGTGTACAGCAGGGAAGAAGTGCACTTGCTCGCCGCTGCGGTCCGTCACAGCGCCAGTCTTGGCGTTCTTCTTGAATGGCGCGCCGTCCAGCTCGTACATCTCTGGGAACCACAGCGTGAAGTCCAGATCAAACACCACAAGTCGAGGGATGTGTTCCCATTGTCGCTGGTGGAGTGGTGCTGCAGATGCCGCCGCAGAGCCGCCCTTGGTCTTGGTCTTGCTGCCTTTCGCGCGTGGCATTCTTCTCATGACGGTATCCGATGGATGAACGGGTGCGAACGTAACGTGTTTGACAAAACGCACTTAGTGGTGAAAGCGTACCTAGAGCCGATTGTTGGAGATGGCTACAGTCCGCACGGTCGAGAAAGTGCACGCCTGAGATCCATCAACCAGTTCTCCGATGAGTGATGCCGCCCTCACGCAGACATCCCGACATTTCTGTGCATGTTTCCAAGATCTTCCTACATATTTGCCACCCGTATGCATCGCATGAGACTACAGTTCCCATTGTTTCTGCTACAGCCTGCCAGTCACAATGGCAACTGCACCCTCGGGAGATTCCCCGGTGGCCTCGCCCGAGGCGCCAATGATCCGTGTCACCATCATGAACATGCGCGACGGCTTGTTCACGGTCGCAGAGGTCGCCGCCGACAGCAAGGTGCAAGACTTGTTCGCAGTGGTGTACCAGGACAAGTACGCGGCCAAGAGGATCAGGTTCTACCTGGCTAAGCACGACGACGACACTTGGCTCTACCGCTACAGCTGCGCGGTGCACGCACTCACCTACAGAGATACGTTTGGGTATGATCTGCGTCTCATCCTGACGAAGCCTCCGTTGGACATGTCCATGCGCCTGGATGACCCGCGCTTCCTCGGAAAGAACTTTGTGTACAACGACACCGACGTGCACGTGGCCGTCGTGCTTCCCTACAAGAGTCGACTGAGGCGCTGGTACGAGAGGCTGCGTGGACATCATTGTGCGTCATAGCTGGGGACCAGAGCTGGATGGGAGGTGTGTCATCGCTCGGTAGGGTCATCAGCTCGGTTCCCGGTCACTCTCGCCACACGCACCCACTGCCACTGCGATCAATCTACCAGTATGCGAAGATTTCTTTCTTTTATCTCTTGATGAGCTGAACTACGCTTGCTAAAAGCTTATGGTACGATCGAACTTGGAAGGGTGCTGGGCTAACTGACGAGGCGGACGTTGGGAAAAGGACGAGTAGAAGCTGTGGGCTCAAACGAGGTAAGCCTTGCGCCACGACTTGCTGATCTCCTTGACGACCATGCAGATGACAAAACTGGCCTGGATCAACGGCTTGGGGTCGTCAGCGTTGTCCGTGACAAGCGTCACTACCAGGCAGCGCACACAGATGAGGAGCACCAACACGTTGACAACCATCGCACCCCTACACAAAACGGACATCGTCAGAAGAATGCAAAGCGGATTCGCGATACACAGTCATCCACTTACAGAACCAGTTGCACGCGCTCGTCGTTGGTGGAGGCTCGCGCACGAGCAGGTGGATGACGTTGGCCTTGAGTGACCAGCTCATGTCCATGGCCATGGTGTTCTTCAGTGGAGGCTCTCGCAGCATGGCACCGACTCTGTCCGACACACGGCCTCTTGCAGGGCCACAGCGTCGTCTCCATCAACAGCGAGCCAATTGTCGTCGTCAACGGCGCGGTAGAGCTCCAAGAGCAAGCCGTCGCACGTAATGAGCTGCGGCATCGCCGCCTTCACAGCCTGCTTGAAGTCCGCGACGTAGCTGTTGTCGGCGACCGTAATCGTCGTCACCACGTGTGGCTGGACGCCAATCACTGTGCACTGGACTCGCATCGTAGACAGCGCTGCTCGTGCTTGGTTTCCTTTGCTTGGTGTCGGCGGATCTTCGTTTGTGTTTGTTTCGTCAAGAGCTCCCTTTCCGTCTGTGACGTGTGAGGAAGAACGTCACTCGCTTCGCAATTCAATTCAATTCAATGAATTGAAGTGTACCCACAACGATTTGTCATAAGAAACAACTTCAACCTTTGCCAACTCGGCTAACGCTCAGAAACGCACCACCGTACTTGGGAGGAAAGTACTGCGTTCGGACAGGCACTCTGTCGCCCGCTACCTCAGCCTCTGCTTCCTCTCTACTGCGCACGCGCGTGGCAAACCATGTCTTGGCCCGGACAGCCCCGCAAGCTCCGCATCCGGATCATGAACATGCGTGACGGCAACTTCTCGACGGAGGAAGTCGCTGCTGATAGCCGAGTGTACAGGCTATTCAAGATGATGTACCGAAAAGAGTATGCAGCCGAGAAGGTACGGTTCTACTTGGCCAAGAGTCGTGGATTGACACAGGCAGATACGGAGCCCTCTGGCTCTACTTCCGAAAGGGGACCAAGCCACTGCTGCGTGAGAATCTGGCCAAGACGCCCTTGGAACTGTCGATGCGCCTGGACGACCCCCGCTGTCTTGGACAAGACTACGTGTACAGTGACCACAACATCAACTTTCTGGTCGTGCTTCCCTACAGGCGCCGATTCGATCGCTGGCGCGAGAAGCTACACGGGTGCGCGTGTGCGTCGTAGATAGCACCGCGCATGGAGCAGAGAGGGTTGGCTGACAAGCAGCGCTATGGCACACTTAATGAATCACACATTGGGTTCATTGATCCTTCACTCACTGGGAGCCAGTGTTCTTGCCGATCTGTCGGAGTTCGTAGTAAGCTTCCATCGCAGTCGGCCGCTCGCTCGCGTCGAACCGGAGACAGCGCTCCACCAAGACCGCGACTGGCTCTGGACACGCACTCGTCACCGAAGGCCGCAGCTTGCCCGTGCTCACGAGCAGAGCGATCTGCGTGTTCTTGTGCGCGAGCTGGCTCATCGACGCCCGACTCTCGTCCGGCTGCTCGCCACGCCACAATGGATTCCTCAGCTGCACGCTTCCACTGTCGTCATACGGATGGCGACATCGATCCATCTCGACCAGCACCACGCCCAGAGAGTAGATATCCGCCTTCTCGCTGTACCGCTCGCCCCTCAAGATCTCGGGCGCGATCCACGCGGCAGTGCCCACTTCTCTCGTCATGGTCTCATCCACCGACAGCTCCCGACTGATACCAAAGTCACTCAGCTTGGCGTTGCCTTCCAGGTCAAGCAGCACGTTCTTGGCCTTGAGGTCGCGGTGCAAGATCGGATTGTGGAAGGAGTGGAGATACACGACGGCTTCGGCGATATCCTGCGCGATTTTCTTCTTGGCATTCAGCTTCGCGCTCCCCCACGGTTGCAGCCAGTCGAGTGGTGATACTGGCACTGGCTGGCTTCGTAAGACCGCGTAGAGATCACCGCCGGGCATGTACTCAATCACCACGGACAGATCACGGAGACTGCTCCACGCGATACCGACAAACGTGGCGATCTTCGCGTGGTCCAAACTCGCACACAGTCGGATCTCGTCCATGAAACTCGAGAGCGCGCCTTCATCTCGCCACAAACCCGGAAGCATTTGCTTCATCACGATCGCACGGTCGAGAAACTGGCCGCGGTAGATCACTCCATAGCCCCCACGAGCGATCACGCCGTCTTCCACAGTGATGTCCTTGAGTTCGATGCGGAAGCCGAGAAGCAGCCTGTCATTGCGCACGTCGTTTGCGACATATTCTTGAGATGGCACGTCCGAGATCTCTTTCGTGGCGTCGCTCTTTGTAGCTGCCCCCGTGGGGGTCTTTCCATCAGCGTATGGATCTTTCCTGGAGCTGTTGCTGGCGGCACGCTTGCGGCAGGTGAAGACAAGAGCGAGCAGAACGAACACACCACCAGCAGAGGAGCTGACGATGACGATCGTCGAGCTGGAAGATGGAGCTGGAACGGAATCGTCGATGGTTCCATTGGAACTGCCTGAGCTCTTGCCTGGGGCAGTGGTCTTGCGTGACGACTGCGTCCCCGCCATGGAGCCGGTGTCCTTGTCTTGCGATGTACCACTAGAAGAGCTGGTGCTGTCGATGAGACCGTCTCCGTCTGCGTCGACTGGCTGCCTTGTGGTCTCTGCTCCACCTGAGGAGCTCGAGTCCGTAGTAGTAGTATTTGACTCGCCTCCTCCTGAAGCTCCGCTACCGGCACCGGTTCCTTTACCAGAACTTCCAGCAGAGTCTGCGTTGCCGCCGGCACTACTGCCTGCACTACTCGGCTTGGTGTCAATTGGCGCCGAGGTAGGAGAGACGGCTTCGTTTCCGTATTTCTCAGCAAAGCGGTCGTCTACAACGCCAAGGAACGTGAGTATGCTACTGAACGAATAGAGACTGGCATGACACGTAAGGAACGCACCCGTGATGACGCAGACGCTGTTGCCTTTGATCGTATGAAGGATCGCGTTTTTGTCTGAGCACGAGCTTTGCGAGATCGATGCGTCGAACGCATTCAGCTTGGTAAATAACGCAACGTCCGATTGGCGGATCTCAAAACTCACGATCGGGTTGCTAGTGATGGCGCTGGAGAAAGCAAGCAACACGCAGTGAGTTTTCAAACGTCGGCAGTGTCGTTGTCAGTCGCTACTGAAACGTACAGATCTCTGAGCGTGCTGGGCCACGTGACACCGCGGACGACGGTGATACCACAGCTTATGCAGTAGCTACAGTACACCATTTCATCAGATGCACTTCTTCAGCGCCACATCCACATCGAGCTGTCTCACAGAGATTGAAGAGGCGTCGGGAAGGTCACACGCTCCAGTTTCGAGATCGGATTGTTGTCCAGCTCCCTGCAGCATGGCACGAAGTGCATGCGTCAGAAGATGAGCTGCCAGAGGGAGATCTCGAAGAAACGTACAAGGATATGAGCTGCGAGGGGAAGACCAAGTCGACGCTCGAGATTTTGTTCTTGGATAGCCAACTGCCACCAAGCTGGTCAGATCACCACCTCCGAATCAAGCCAAAAGCGTGGGCACTCACAGTTTCTGCAGTGCCGCAGGGAACTTGGCACCTTTCAGTGATGTGAGAGCGTTGGAGCGAAGGTATCTGTCGTTGGAATCCAAGTATCAACTTCGGCATGCTAGATACCAGCGCTACTGAGCTTACGGATACTGGTACGCACATGCTTTCGATTTTCTGTGGGAACTTGACCTTGTCGATGGACGTGAGCGTGGGGTTCCCACCAATAGACCTGCCCCACAAGATCACGGTGTGAGTGCGAGTATGGGTCTGGTAGGCACGGTCTCACATACAACGAAGTCAACTTGGTCGGCAGCACGAGGTTGTCCAGCATCGAGAGAGAGAAGCCTTGGAAGTCACTAATGACGTTCGTTAGTCATGAGAGCCAAACAAAGTGTGTGTGGGGGCCTCCTCTTACACGGAGTCGAGAGCTGTCGCGGAAGAGAGATCGACACCATTGGACATCGGGTGAGGGTACTGGAGACTGTCCCGGGACCACGACGTTAATAACAACTCAAAGCCAGACAAAGGAGCGCGACAAGCAGCACGCACAAGTAGGAGGTCTTGGTGGGCACGCTCACAACGCGCTGGATATCGGACCCGGGCAAGACAAGGCGTCCTGCGTTGATGTCTTTCAACTTGGTCACCGTACAGTCCGGCTGGACAATCAACGTCGTGTACACAGGGTCGGTCTTGGAGGCCATGACTGTGACGACGGAAGGCGCCTCCGCTCCTGTATCCTCGCACACGGCCGCCCATGTTTCTTCGCCGATAGCCGCGAGCGCGACCACAGCGACCCACACGAGCCACGGCGCGCGGCGAGTTCGTGACAGCATCGCGAGCCGAGCTCAGGAATGGGATTGTTCGAGCCCTACAGACTGCGTCACTGTACTGCTTCCCACAGTGTGAGACTCACACAGCTGCATGCACTGAACTCTAACTGCATCAGTGGATTTTCAACCGTGGATGGCGTGGCATCGGATCTGTCAATCCAACGTGGAATCGAGGAGCTCAAATCGCACTGTCGTGGCGTTGTGTGTCCATAGCCGGTGCACGTCTGATATATCTGTCATCGGTTTTGATTGGCTCGAATTCGAACACGTTTCCATCGTTTGCCCGCCAGATGGAGAGATCCAGTGAATGGCTCACTGGATTTTCTTCCTGCGAAGTTGAAGCATTTTACTAGTACGTGGCTTGGCACCCACGCATTGCAAAACTCGTCGATGTAGCGACTGGAGAGTCTGTATTTTGGTAGTGGCCGACTTTTGGCTGGCCGCAAAGTGGAGGCTCATGCGGTTGCTTTTTCTTCGACTCTCAACGAATGGAGGAGTGTGGCCCCGTGCGATTGGAGCTCAAAGAGGTCTTGGACTCCAAGCCATACCGTACAGTACTCCAAATTGGACCAAGGATTGATGTATGTGGTGTAGTCTCTACACTGTAGAGATTCCATACTTGAATGCTAAGTTTCCACCTCACGCAGAGCTTTCTGCGCAAGCTCCCCTTCGGTGTATTTTATGAGCACGACGTGACGTCGGCATGGCTGCTGTCCAACTGTGAGCGAGACGTATCCAGTCGAGACCCCCATCCAGTGTACAGTACTCTATCCCCCTCATTGCCGCTTGGTCCCAGACCTGACATCGCCCACACACCAAGACCTGCGCCATAGTCTCCTATTGCCGGCAGGCGCGAAGGTATGCGTGGAAGCACAGCATGGACTGCCCTCGGTGCGTTAGCCATTGTGCTATGCTTAAGACTCGGTGTCTGGGCGGCAGTATGTCCCATGACGGGTGAGGAGGCTCGGACTGTCGTCACGTTCATGGCCTCCAAGGCCGATCCCTCCGTGGACGCATGGATCGTGAAGCCAGACTGCGGCTACGACGTCATCTCGAAGATGACCGATCGCTTGACTGTTCCAAGTTCTGCGAAGGTGGAACGCATTGCCAGTATCCCCACCAAGACGTTCTACCTGTGAGGACATTTCCTGCCCGTTTTAAGAGACTCTGGCGCTGCGGCTAATGGCGTTTGTTGACGAAATGTGCAGCTCGACATGGAGGTCTCCACTGACGTATGGCGCAGACTTTCCCCAGGCCACCCAGATCAGATCGATGAAATGTGAGGCACAATGGTGGAGCAGTTGACGGCGGCGTGTGTGTGGACGATCTGGTCTGATTTGGTTCATTTTGGCGCACAGACAACTCCAAGCGTTCTCGACCAAGTTGTTCGATAATCTCATCTTCCCGAGCGCCTTACGAAGTCTCTGTGTGCCGAGGCTGCCTGGTATTATCCTGAGGCTATTAATGTGGACTACCAACGCAGATTGATTCTTTCAGGGTGCTGAGTCACAATGGATATAAGTCCATCGACAAGGTCTCCTTCCCCTCTGGGCTCAAAGAGGTGTAAGTCTTCTGTCTTTTGGTGGATACCCAGTCGTAATTACTATAGATCGGGTCGTCGACAAACTCTACGACTACTGAGAGACGACTCGTGAACAATTCACTAGAAACTCACTCGCAAATGTCAAGTTTCCGTCGGGATTGAAGACACTGTAAGTCAGCCTCTTGCGGCTCAGTCGGCTCGTGACTAATGATGTGTTGGCGCTAGGTATCTGGAGATGGACAAGCTCAAGAGTATCGACTTTGTGTTTCCAAGCCAGCTACAAATGCTGTACGTCTCGCAAAAGGTGGATGAACACATGGGCTGCCTGTGTCTTCGCATTCCCAATTGTTGTATCATTCTGTAGCGTGATGAACGACAATTCGATGGTAAAACTCGTGAAGTTCACACTCCCAAGCCCACTTCAGTCTCTGTACGATGGATTGCTTTGGCAACAGTGTACTGTGTAGATAGTTTGATGAGAATAATGTTCACGTAAATCTGCTCGCCAATGCGGCATCACGGTCGTGCGCGGTGTGAAGTGGCCAACAACTCTTCAATACCTGTACGAACCCTTTTGACGTCTTCCTTCACGGGCCTTGACATCGCAAAGCAAACTTCTCTGACACGATAACGTATCGAACAGATCGTTGTCGGGGAATCCCGTCTCAATCTTCGAGGTACGAGCCTCCGACGTTCCGATCATGGAGAATCTGAGGGTATTCGACGGCGACGTCAGCCAAACAAAGCGCACGGATGAGACGGCGGACATGCAAATGATCCAGGGCAAAGTCATTTGCATCATCTCTGGTGAGTCTGGTGCACTGTGGTGGGGATATGGTGCGGCTGATACTGATAACAACACGTCACTCGTCTGCACGTGCTCATTTTGAGGCCACGTATGGAGACCAAGCGACTGTCACACCGGTCACAGCAAAACCTGCCACCTCCAGCTCTGGAAATGGCGCAAGTGGCAGCAGTGGAACTGCGGGATCCGCAATGGACGAGCTAACAGACGTGAAGAACGGGTCAAGATCACCCCTTGGTTCCAATTCCGCTGGATCAAACTTCACGGAGTCCCAAGAACCGATCAACGTGGATGGGGACGGTGTGATTGATTACACGAGACCGACGAATCGATCCACGTCTGGGGGATCTGAGCCCTCCTCCCAACGAACAAGCGCCTCGAAATCTGGCACGGACAGCATCGCGAATCCAAAAGACGACGCTGTGAAAGTCGTCAACGGCCCTGTGTTGGTGCCCGTCACCGCTACCTCAGCTGGGTGCATGGTTTTCGCCCTTGCGATATTTACGTGCCAGAAATACGGCAAAAAGACCGGTCGGAAGGACGACGACAGCGCCAAGACTCAAACGCACTTGATCGCAGCAACTCCGTCAGCCGAGATGTCGTCGAGTGTTACTCCCAGGGGTGATTTCGGTCTCCCACCGCAAGAGTATCTCGCCAACGACGTACGCAACGACCGCTCCCTAGACGGATTCCGACTAGAGCTTCGAGACCTCACGCGTCACAGCCAGATCGCCCGCGGTGGACCTGGAGTCATCAACCACGGATCCTTCTTGGGCCGAGACGTCGCGATCAAGCAGATGCTGCCAGCGACGGGGCAGGATGATCGCAGCCTCGGCAGCTTCATGAACGAGATTCGGTTGTGCGCCAAGCTTGATCACCCTCGAATCGTATCGCTTGTGGGTGTCGTGTGGAGCAGCTTACGAGATCTGTCGGTTTTGATCGAGTTCATGCCTGGTGGTGATCTAGAAGCTCAACTTCAGAAACAGCCCGTGCCGGCTTCACCGCAAGACTGGCTGGAGCCCTGGACGGCGTCGCGGATCAAGGCCAAGACGTTAATCGCCAAGGACATCACAGAGGCGATCGTGTACCTACACTCGCTCAACAGCCCGGTTTTGCATCGAGATCTCAAGGCCAAGAACGTGCTGCTTGACCTCAAAGGAAATGCCAAGCTAAGCGACTTCGGTATCAGTCGTGAGCTCTCGGTTGATCTCACCATGACGCGTGAGGTGGGGACATTTGCGTGGATTGCACCGGAGGTTCTGCGTGGCGAACGTTACGACGAGAAGGCGGATATTTACTCATTGGGCGTGGTACTGGTGGAGATGGATCGCTGTCGCCAACCTCGCTTTGAGAATAGTGAGACGCTTGCGAAGATGGCGTCAACAAGTGACTCGGTCTGTGAAAGCACGCAGTTCGCTCTCCGTATCGGTGCGGTGGAGCTTCGTCCTTCGGTAACGAGGGAGTGTCCCGCCCACATCGCAGAGCTAGTGGAACGCTGCGTGCGATACAACCCCGAAGAGCGTCCGGCAGCGATGGAGGTGCACTACGAGTTGCGTCAGGAATAGCATTCGAGCAAGTCAGAACGGAACGACCATGCAACGCGCGTCACGATGGTACGGGCTCGAGAATGCACATTTCAGTCTCTAACCCCTCGTGACTCCAGGCATCGCCTGCTTGGGCTGCAACTTGCATGGGTATCCTGGATACCGGGACATTGGTATTCGTCATGGACTTGCATTACTTACTTCAATGGATCTCTCTACAGGTTGAGATGGATTGGGGTGCAGATCTTCAGTACCTACGGGCTTGGTGAGGCGCCTTCAGTGGATCTTCTATTGTTGGTGGCATTCAGAAGGCTTCTCTTTTGGTGACGTCGTCGTCGACGCGGTCGTCAGGCGATTGGAGATGAAGAGAGACATGCGGCGCTTGGCTCGAGGGGCAGCAGTCGGGGTCGCTGGGTCTGCCAGCTTCTCGACGTCAATGTCTTGGTTTTGTGGTCGCTTCTCAGCCGATGAGACCACTTCTCCATCTTGGGACGCTAACTCATGCCCTGGTTCCTTCTCGTCGACTTCCGCCTCGTCAAGCTTCCGTTTCCGTGGCGTAGATCTGACTGGGCTCAGCAGTGTCGTCTCAGTTGGAGGAGGAATATTCTCTTGATCATCGCTGCTGGCCGACTGCAATGGGACGATAGGCTCTAGAGACTCCTCCGAGGACAGCGGTGACAACTCCTCCTTCAGGGCCGCCACTACGCGCGGCTTCGTGTTCATTCGCAGCTTCTTGTTTTCAGCCTCGAGCGCTTGAAATCGCTGAGTGAATACCTCGTATTCCTTCTTTCGGCGCTCGTCGCGAAGCATCCACGAGTTCACTTTCTCCTTCAGTGATTGCAACTCTCTCGCGTCGCCGGCATGCTTCACGTGGAGCTGCTTCTGCTCTTGGGAAAGCTTTGCGTTAACCAAAAGAATCTCCCGCTTCTTGCTCTCTTCCTGCGACCTAGCAAGCTCGAGTTGGCGAATACGTTCCGTCAGGTAGGCCTTCATACTGTTTGGGTTCTCGGCATCACCATCGTCGATCAAGTCGCTGTGGCGCTGCGCAAGCTGCTCGTGGAGACGCTGGTTCTCTTGGCGAAGTGGATCGTAGTCCTCCATAACTTGCTTCACGTGAGAGCTCAGCTCGGCTCCGTTGGAGGCAGACTCATCTGGGTCTCGCTTTCTACCCTCCTCGGATGAAATGTGAGCTCGTTCTCGTTCGTGCACCAAAATACGCGAGTCCAATCTAGTGACAGCCTTCTCCAGCTGCTGCACTCGGGCCATTGATTTGGACAGTTGCGTCTTGAGACCTTGGTTTGCTTCGATGAGTTTCTGGTTCGCATCCAGCTGAGCTCGAAGGGCTTCCTTCAGCTTCACTTCCTGGCCTTCGAAGTTCATCTTCATATCGCGATTGGTCTCGGTCAGTCGTTTCACTTGCTCTTTGAGGGAGTCACACTGCTGCGACAGCGTCGACATTTCGTCTTGAAGTCGGGTTGCCATCTCCTTGAAATGACTCTGATGCGCAGTCTCCTTTGACACGATATCTTCGTTTGAAAACGAGTGGGTCGCGGTATACTCCTCAAACTCGGCAGCCACCTTCTTCACTTCGTCCGTCAGAATCTTCTTCTCGTGCTCGAGGTGGCCGCGCAACGCTTCCAAGTCACGGCTGTGGATCACACACAGATCTTCCATCTCGTTTTTCATCGCCTGAATAGCGATGAAATTCTCGTCAAGCGAGCCTGTCATACGAGTGACAATGTCTGCCTTCTCGGTAGACATCTTCTCCAATTCCGCCGCATGTTGCTTGACAAGAGCACCAAGCTCCTTCGCCTTGTCTTCTTCGGCGAGGAACATCTTGTGCTGATAGTCGTTCTCCGTCTTCTCGAGAGTCTCCTTTGCTTTGTTCAAGAGCTCATCCAAGTTGGCGATATCCCGCTGGAGATTTGTCACGTCGCCCTTCAAGCAAAGCCGTTTTGTATGGACCACCGCGAGGTCTGCAGAAGTCATGTGTAGTTGCTCCGTCAGAAGCTGAATGTGCTGGTGCGCATTCGACTCGACAAGTTTCAAGTTGTCGATGCCCCTCTTAAGTTGGATAGTCAATTCTGACAGCTGCGATATCTGCGTCTCTTGGTTTGCGATGGATTCCAACTTGAGAAGAAGGTTTGCATCCAGCTCCTCACAGCGCAGTGCATGCTGAGTATCGCTCTCCTGGAGACACGCGATTTGGGCGAGAGCTTCGCTCATCTGGTTCTGAAGGATGGTGTGAGTGCCCTCCAACTTCGCGATGTGATTGGCCTTTGCAGCGACATCATCTTCAAGGGCCCGAACATTCGTGCGCAGCTCCTCGCGCAAAAAGACGGCTTCTTGCTTCTCAATTTGGTGGGTCTCGACGTCTTCGAGAAGGTGATCGTTGCGCTCATTCGACAGATGAAGTTCCTGGGTAGTCTGACGCAACGTGAGCTGAAGAGATGAGATCTCATGCTGACAGCACGCAAGCTCCGCTTCCAAACGCTCTTGAGCTGCGATGTGCCTCTGAATGACTGCTTGACTCTCGTTGTTTGTGTCGATGAGCCGACGAATCTCTTCCTTTGCTGCAGCGAAGTTTTCTCGTTGTCCATCTCGATCAGTTGTCATCACGTCGAGGTCTCGAACAAGGGTAGCATGTTCGAACTGAAGAGCTGCCAGTGCAGTCTCCGTGGTCTTCAGAGTTGCAGTGGTCTCCTTCAGAGCTTCATTGGTTTCGAAATACTTCGCTTCAAACGACTTCTTCATCCGGTTCGCATCCTCCAGTTCGTCAACCAGACTGTCGATTCGTTCGGAAGTAGTTCCGTCCACTTGGCTCCTCAGTGTCTTGTTGTCGTGTTCGAGACGCGCGAGTTTCTCCATCAGCTCTGGGCTGAGCTCACTGATGCTGCTAGCTGATCCGCTCGACATTGGCTGAAAGCCTCCCATTGACTCAGCTTGTTGATCCACGGTCTGCTGAAGTTGCGCGTTGAGTGCTCGCGCTTCCGTCAGAGCAGAAGCAGAGGAGTCGCATTCAGCGCGCTTAGCTTCGAATTCCGAGGATACACGAGCGAGCAGGGATTCCAGTTCCGAAACTCGAAATTGCTGGAAGACACAAAAGTGACGATTAGCACTATCAACCTCAAGAGCACGCGAGAGTTAGCAATACGTACAATCGTAGTGTTGGTCTCTTTCGAGTCTGCAAGCTTTCGCTGCAGTGCCGCCGTCTTCGCTGCCTGGTTCTCGAGTGCCAGATTCTTCTCCACGAGCTCAGCGTTGGCTTCTTCGATGCGCTGTAGATGAAAGAAGGAGCATTAGAACCACTACCATATACGTCACAGCTATACACGCGTACCCGAAGCTTTTCCTTAGCTGACGTGAGTTCTTCGATCTTTGTCTTGTACTTGGCGAGCGTGGCTTCTGCTTTTGCAAGTCGCTCAGCGGATGGCCGCAGAAGATCGATCTCATCACGTAGCTCGTACACATCCTTCGCGATCACACGCTTCTCCTCAAGCTCCGCCACAGCGTGATCCAAATCCCGCTGCATTGCGTGCATGCGTTCATCAAAGAAACTTCGCACGGTTCGCTCCTTCTTGAGGATATCCATCTCGGATTGAGTCTTGAGTTCCTGAATCGTCTGCAGAAGAGTCGAATTCTCAGACTCAGCGCGCTCGAACTTGAGCGTGACCGCCGACAATTCCTCCATGATGTGAGCCTGTGTGAAATCATCTTGAGTCAGCATCTAGCAACAGACGAGGTCCTGGTTCAAATCATTTCACTCACGTTCTCATCCTTGAGGATCTCGTTTGCCCGATGCAACCGCTCCATGTCTGCATTTCTCGACAGATGCAACGGCGAACGTGAAGTGGTAGAACAAGGCGACTCCGCTTCATGCTGAGATGCTGAACGCGCAGGGGATGCCTCGTAACGACCGTAATGATGCCCGTTGTGTGTCTCGTGTGATGTGGTCTCACTGATGGAGCGCACGTCTGACTGTTTGCGAGGGGAGAATGCGTCACCACTGACGCTTTGGTTCGCGCTCACTAACGCTGCCGTTGTGGCCATCACACGCTCGATCACCGCCATGATGTCGACCTGTACACTGTCTTCCATCGTCATGATATCCCGCACGAAACGCGCCTTGTCGTCACTCTGGACGAGCGCACAGACGACGAACTCGAGGATCGAGACGCACGCGACGTGCGCAGACGCGTCTTCAAACGTCATGGCGTCGTTGAGCATCGACCTATCAAGCTTGAGCTCCACCTGCATCATGAGCCACAGGCATAATCGCGTCAGATAACTAGAGAAGCTACTCGCTACTCCTTCCCCGTCCATTCGCACCTCGTAGAAGGCTTCCAGCAAGATGACAACGCACGCCCACTCCTCCATGCCGAACAGCATACGCCGCGCTGCGATATCTCCATATAGAGCAGGGAAACTGCGACAGAAACACATCGTCAGACGCCTCACATTTTCTACAGTCCACCCCGTGACCGCAACGTACGCTGACTGCAGCAGCGTGATCAGCGTGCGCGACGGCCGCGCCACGCCGTCGTCGTTTTCATACAGGCGCGTGTAGAACTCGAACCACGCCAGCACGCTTTGGGCTTCGTCGGCGACGCCATCGCCGCCTCCATGCGGACGTCCCGTCGCCGCCATATTCGCGCGCTTCTTTCCTTTGGTTTCCCACACAAACAAACACAAGCTGACTGGGAAAGACCAACACTCCGGTTTCCCCTTCGTTGCGCGCGCCAAATTTCAAAGACCGTTTGAAGTTGTTGGGAATTTTCAAATCCACGTAGTTAACCGATTGTGTTAAGCAGAAATCGATACTAAACGACAGAAGTTGAAGTGATGTTCGAAAGTTATGAAAAGAAGGTGGAGACTGGTTCGGTTATATTTCGCGTCCAACTTTTGGCGACTGCCATCAAAGCCGACGCAAAGGAAAATCCTGACGGCAAGCCCCTCGTCGGCAAGTGCAACAAAGGAAGAAGCCGCCGCGTGCGCGCCGCTACGTGGAGATCCGCGACGCGACGCGACGCGAGTGATAACGAAGAGAAGCGCAAGGAGAAGTCTTGGCTGTAGGCTGAGCGATCGAACGGGTCACGATGGAGCAGGCATGCAAGCGCAACATGAGCTGCACGTGCCCGCTGTGTGCCGGAGAGGATATCTCGATGCTGCTCAACATCACCAAGAGTATCTCGTCGAATATCGAGTACGATGCAGGAGACGACGGTGACGATGCGATGCCGCCGCCGTCTGGTGGCATCACTAACTCGCCTCCGCTGCCGGCAGCTCGACGTGTGGTCACGAACTCGCCTCCGCTTCCTGCTGCGAGAGCTAGCGCCCCACCCAGAGCGGTTACGCGACCACCTCCAGCGCGATTTGCCCAGCGAATGAGACAAGCAGAGCCGGCGAGTGTACCGATCCAGGACGAGCCGATGGAAGCGTCCGAAGACGACGTGACGATGACGGATGACATGCCGCAGGTGATGCTGCCTCCGCCAGCGACGATGCCACCACCAGCACCAGTGATGCCGACGCGAATGCCTGGTTCGCCAATGCCAGAGTTTATGGATGCGGAGATGACAGCACCGACGCCACCACCGAAAGCACCCATGGCGATGTCGATGTCGTCGACTGCGCCTATGATGGACGTCGCGGCCGTGGAAGCGCCTCCAGCTGAGGCTGCTCCAAGTGGGGAGATCCCGCCAGTCGACGTACTCATTGGACAGATTGCAGACAAGAACTGGAAGGTGCGCAAGGAGGCCTACGACAACATCAAGGTGCTGTGTGAGAAGCCCGGGACACGCGATGCCGATGTCTCCCCACTGCTCGAGTTTTTCAGCAAGATGTGTGAAGACGCGAATGCAAGCGCGATGGAAGCTGGTGTGCAGGCGGTGCTTGCGTATACCCAGCATGTGGAGCCGTTTCACAAAGGAATAGTTGGCGGTGTGATGAAGCGCATCGTTGACAAGGGCTTTTCCGGTCGACCAGGCACAGTTAAGCTGTGTGAGGAGCTCGTCTCTTTATTCGTCGAAGCGGGTGCAGCTGAAGACACAGTCGCAGCGCTTATCGAAGGGACCAAGAACAAGAAACCCAAAGTGCCTCCAGCGTGTGCGACGGCCATTCTGGAAGGGTTGAAGGCGTTTGGTCCTCGGGTGATTCCAGTGCAGACAGTGAAGGCGTGTTTGCCGGGTCTGTGTGAGTCAACAGTCAATGGTGTTCGGCCGGTGGCGCTCAATATTCTCGCAGAGATCCATCGATGGGCGGGGCCAGCATTGGTTCAGGATGTCGTGTCGAATCTTCGCCCAGCGCAGCAGACGGAATATGAAGGACTCACAAAGGATACTGTCCTGGGACAGGCCCAACCGACGAAGTTCGTTCGAGGTGCTAAACCGCCAGCGGCAGCTGCAGCTCGTGGAGGGAGGGGAGGCGTCGCTGCGGGAGGAGGTGCGGCTGCCCCATCAGCTGGATTCGATCCGAGAGAATTTGCCGAGACGGTGAATCTCCTCGACAAACTCCCTCGCACTGAGTTTCGCGCGAAGTTGGCACTGCCAAAGTGGAGCGAAAAGGTGGAAGCTTTGAAGATTGTGCTCGACCTCATCGGACCGGTGCCGAAGCTGGCAAATGGTGACTACTACGAGCTTGTGAACACGCTCAAGCTTCTCTCGAACGATGCGAACGTGAACATCGTGGCGAAGTCGATAGAAGTGCTCGGAGCGCTCGCGGATGGTCTGAGAAAGAACTTCACGCAGTATGCGCGACTCATGTACCCAGAACTGATGAAGAAACTGTCCGACAAGAAGTCCGTCATCCTGAACGCTGTGAACAATTCGCTTGACTTGTTTCTCCAGCATTCGATGAGTATCGACATGATGATGGACGAAGTCCGATTCGGCGTTGATGCGGCGAAGAACAAAGCACCACAAGCCCGCGTCCAGACCATCAACTTCCTCGCGCGCTGTGTGGAGAAGAGGATGGTCAACGTCGCCGATCGATCCCTGGTCGCTGAGTTCGGTTCACTATTTGTGAGCTCAATGGAAGATGTCGACCCGACCGTGCGCAAAGCTGCAGTAGACTCTTTCGTAGTCCTCGTCAAGGCTACCGAGCAGACACCAGATTTCACAAGCAGTTTGATGGACGACGTCATGCGCAAGAATCCTCGGTCGTACAAGGCTATTCAGCAGGCAATCAGCTCTTCAGGTGTGAGCAGTACACCATCCAGTCGACCGTCGAGTGCTGGTTCAACTGGTAGATCCACGCCCGGTATTCCTGATACCGAGATGACCGTAGCAACTCCTGCTACCCCCACCGCTGCCCCGGCTGCTCCATCTCGTGCCCCAGCTGCGAAACCTGGTCGTGGTCCTCCGGGTCGTTTGGCAGGGAAGGCCCCAGAAGCTGCTGCCAAACCTGCTCCTGCTGCTCGGAAACCTGGCGCTGGTGCTACAAGTGGTGGATCATTTTCAGCGAGTGTCGATTTTACTCCGTTTTCGATTTCGGTTGCTCCAGAGGAGGCCGAAGGTGTTTTACTCGACTTGCAGATTGACACTTGGGCGTCCATCACTGAAGGTTTCAACAGCACGAAGTGGATGGAGCGAAAAGAGGCGATCGAGCAGCTGGAGGAGTTTGCAAAGCAGAACTCCAGCACGATGTCAGTTCGCGTTATTGAAGCCATGACCGTTTTCATGTCGAAGCAAGTCAAAGATTTCAAGGACAGCAACATCAATGTGCTAAAGAGCGCTTTCCAGGCCGTTGGTACATTTGCAGAAAACACTGCGGGCAAGTTTCCGCGAGGTGTTGTGTGCCTCGCCGTTCCAAGTGGCGTGGACAAGATTTCTGATAGGAAAGTGGCCGAGACTGTTCGCGCCATGATCCTTCAGCTCTGCGAAGCGGTTGGCCCAACGTACGTCCTCGGGTGCATCGTCAACCACATGGCAAACGTCAAAGCACCACTGGCACACGCGGAGGTGTTGACTGCGATCAGCGAGTGTGTGTCTGACTTCGGTGTCAGTCTGTGCAGCCCACGTCTTCTAGTTGACTACGCGAAGGGAAGCTTCGGGCTGGAGTCTGCGAACCCCAAAGTGCGAAGTGGCGCCATTTCCCTGTTGGGTACGATGTACTCGCAACTCGGTCCGGCGTTGTTACCCATCCTCAATCTCGAAAGCTGGAAGCCTGCACTTGCGTCGACAGTTGAAGCCGAGTTCAAGAAGGTCGGGTTCGATCCAGCCAACGCCGCTGCTAACGTGAAGCGCCAGATCAAGGATGCTGATGAATTGGCGGCTGGAGCAAAAGCGGATGCAAGCGCACTTTTCGGTCGAGCTGATGTCAGCAGCCAGCTCACGAAGGAGTTGATGGCGGACTTGAAGTGCGAAGAAGACAAGACTGCGTGGAAGAAACGACTGGCAGCTATGGAAAGCGTGCAAAGCATTTGTGAAGGCGCTGGCTGTGCCATCGAGTTCACAAAGCCGGTAATGGAGCTGATGAAGGCGATGAAAGCTCGTATGACCGACACCAATGCAAACTTGAAGATCAAAGCTGCTCAAGTCATTGGCGTGCTGGCAACGAGCATTGGCCCGGAGGTGGCAAAGATGTCCAAGCTCATTGGTCCAAGTCTTCTCAGTGGCGTAGCCGACAACAAGAAGAACATGCAACTCGCATCAGTTGAGGCTCTTCACAAGTGGGTTCGTCACAACAACAAGACGTCTTCGCCGTGCGTCGAAAGCCTGATTTCGTCTGTTTCTGAAGCGATGATGAATCCAGTTGGACGAGCGGAACTCCTTGGTTGGTTGGCGGAGCACTTGCGAGCATTAGACCAGCGTCTCGATCTCTCCAGCTTGATCAGTCCAACTGTGCACGGTGGTCTGTTGGACAAGTCATCTGAAGCTCGAGAGAAGGCAGTTCAAGTTCTTGCAGAAGTCGGAAAGTCGGTTGGAAAGGATACCGTCTTGTCGATTGGATGCCGAGACATCAAGCCAGCGCAGATGCGAGCCCTGAAGCCATTGATCGATAAGGCACTTGATCTAGCGGCAGCTTCTGCTCCATCTGCTCCTCCGCCAGCACCAAGCGCGGTTGTTCAGCCTCCAGCGCAAGTATCAGCGCCACCAGCGCCAACAGAAAGTGGTTCGAGGCTAGCTCGAGCCAATACCATGCCAAGTCGCCCAGGAGCTCCCGGAGGGAGTCGCACACTGCTATCTCGTGCGAGTGGCTCTTTTAGTGTCGATGGATCCGTTGGCGAAGCCACGCCCGTGCGCGAGGAACCATCTCCCGTTGGTGGCATGCTCAAGATGAACAGCGGCAAGAGCTCGCGATTGGCGAAGGGGCAGTTCAACAAGTGGATCTTCGACACCATCTCCCAGAGTGAAATGAACAACCGCAAGAGCGAGATCGAAGCAGAGTGGCGCCCGTTCCTGTCTCCTGAACTCCACGCCAAGCTCTTCGCACCAACGCTGGAGAAGGGAATGATGGCTGCCATGTCAGACCTGATGACGTGCATCACAAGTCAGCCACAGGAGGTACTGGCTGCACTTGACTGGATATTCAAGTGGTGTTCGCTCCGCGTGGTCGATAACAACGTTCAAGCGCTAGCGAAGCTTCTCGAGGTGCTCGTGAAGCTGTTCGAGTTCTTGAAAGAAGTTGGCTACCGTCTCGATGATGTGGAAGCTGCCATTTTGCTGCCATACTTGTTGCAAGAGAGCGGCAACCCGAAGCCTCGTTTCCGAGTCCGCTTCCGCGATATTCTGAGGCTGGTGGTGGACGTTTACAGCATCGACAACTACGTCAACTACCTCGTGGAGTGCTTCAACACCTCTAAGAACATCAAGAGCCGATGTGAGTGCATTGAGCTCATCGAGTACATCGTCAAGGCACACGGCGTGAACGCGGTGGGAAAGAGGTGTGTGAAGGAGATCGGCAAATACGTGACAGCCCACGAGAAGGAGATCCGAGAAAGCGCTATCAACACCTTGATCGTTGTGTACCTGCAGATGGGCGGGGACATGGACCGATTCTTCCGATACACAGGAGTCACCAGTCAGCAAGGGATGGATTTGTTGGCGACGAAGATCAAGTACTTACCTCCAGGTGCAGTCGCCGAGGCCGCAGCTGCAGCTGCAGCTGTACCTGCCCCAGTGCAGAAGGCAGGTTTCGGTTTCGGCGCGAGTGCGCAGACTTCGTTCAGCGCTCGTACACCTCCTCGGATGCCTGCCGCGGTGGACGTGTCCACGCCGATTTCGGGGCAGAAGGCGTTCAACAACGTGCCGGTGGCTGCTCAGCCATCGTTCCGTGCACCGATGCAGCCTCCCATCGCGCAGCCATTCGGTTACGCAGCACCGCAAGACGACGAAGATGTTCTCATGGCCACCCCTGGCAAGGAGGACACCGCAGTTGACCCTGTGGTGATGATTCATGACCTCCTCATGCGTCCTCTGGATGATTTACTGACAGAGGAGAGGGACATCGTCAGTGAGTTCTCATCGGCATACGCGCCAGGTGTTGAGGCGCTGAAGGGTCTGTACACGATCGCACTCGAGCAAAATGAAGAGGCTGAGAACGTGTTCATGCACCGACACGTGAACGAGATCGCGATGCGCCTCTGTGAGTGCATCCATGGCAGTATGGGTCGAGGCGATCCGAACAAGCCGTTGAGTTTGTTGCCGCTGACGATCTCGCTCTCCACGCTGCGTCAGTTGCTCGAGAGCTCTGCGATCGAAGAGATCCAACGATACGTCGTCGAGCGCATTCTGTTGGAGACGACTTCGAAGCTGCTCGATGCACGATTCGAAGACACACCGATCCATATTAGCGTGTCGTCTGCTGAGTTCGCTTCGCTTCCGGTGGACAGACGGCGTCTGGTCTTCATGCAGAAGGGTCTCAACGCCATTCTGGCGATTGCGACGAAGAAGATCCGAGCTGGTGACCTCTATCCGTCGATCGTGAACTTGCTGCAGCGAATCGTGCGCAATGACGTGGGCGAGTACAACGCGCGCGACAGCTTCAACCACCTGATGCACAAGGACTCGCTGGACCAAGTCGTCGGCCGTCTTCTCCTGAAGATCACCAACATCCAGGCTGAGGCATTGAATCCTTTCGAAGGCATCGACGTTTTCGGCGTGTTGATGCAGATGCACTCGTTCTTCAGCACGCTGCCACAGAGTGACGTGTTTTCAGTGCAGATCGCCAACGACAACATGCAGCAGGCGCTCAAGGTCATCGCGGAGTGCATGATGAAGACACGCAAGTCGAGTTTTGAAGCCGCTGTGAACGACTTGCCGCCTGATTCACCGATTCGTGGCCTGCTTGCCCGACTGGGGTTCGCGCAGAACCTCTTCACGTCCAGCCGCGGTCTTGGATCTTCTCGCTACGGAGGAAACGAGTCTGGCACCGCGTCGTTTTCGTCCGTGAGCTCACACCCGTTCGGTGTGTCGGCGACCTCCTCCGACTCCATCACCCGTCGTCTGTTTGATGCGGGCAGCTCGTCGTTCACAGAAACATCGACGACCACATCGACTACTGCTTCAGCAGCCGGCCGCCTCGGCAGTTTCCGATCGAGTGGCTTTGGCGCGTCTGCGGATGGTGGCATGCGTTCCAGCTTCACGTCAGGCAGCGATGCGAACGGCCACCGGTCCTCCACGGTCTCGTCTCAGGACTATGCCCACGAGTCCTCGCACGGCACCAGTGCAGCCGGCGCGACGTCGAAGCATCTCCGCGAACGTCTTGAGCGCTTCCGCTCCGCGAGGTAAGCAGCCCCGACCGCCTGTGGGCTTGAAAAGCCGCATTAGATGTGTAGCGTTCCCATAACTACAGCTAGATTTGAATACGATCCCATTCGTTGCATACATAAACTTCTACCCGCACATGAGCACCAAACGTCTTGCCTAGAGCTCCATGCAGCAGGAGCTCCATACTGCTTCATCAAAACTCTGTGTCCGCCTTTCTCACATTGTGTGTCACACAATTTGTGTGGTAGCGATCTTCCGCGTCAGAGACAGTACTGCATGCACTCTGCTAAGTACGAATGGGATCGTTTCTCTGGCTCCCGTGCCTAAAATGGGTTTTTGACCCAACCACCCACGCGCCAAAGACCCAAAAATAACTACTCCTTCTTGGTCGGAACCAAAAAAACCGCCCCTCTCTGTTGGGGATCCTTTCCGCCCAGAGCAGCACTGCACGTCTATCGAGCCTGGTGTCGTTGGTGAAAAGCGTCGGATAGACCAGACCGCCCTCCCCAACTTCGTCGTCTTCGTCGGCAGAAACACCAACACCAACACCAACAAAAGAGAAGACCCGTTTCGTTGGTGTTTTCGCCAACTTTTCTCCTTCTTCTTCCTCTGTCACCATGAAGTGGCTCCGCTCGGAAGAGATGGAGTACATCTCGCTCATCGTGAACGAAGATGCGGCCCACGACTGCGTGCAGAAGCTGGGCGACCTGGGCGTGATGGAGTTCACGGACCTGAACCCGGAGCTCACGCCGTTCCAGCGCCGCTACGTGAGTTACGTCAAGCGCTGCGACGAGATGGAGCGCAAGATCCGGTACTTTGACGGCGAGCTCGCCAAGTTCTCCATCACGCCCAAGTCGGCCGGCACGATCGACCAGTTCATCGCCGGCTCGGCCGACATCCGCTACGGCTCGCAGGACACGGCGGTGCGCGCGCTGGACACGCTCGAGCGCATCCTCGAGGACAAGGAGCAGGAGCTGCTGCAGCTCAACTCGATGCACGAGAAGCTCACGCGCGAGTACAACGAGCGCAAGGAGCTCCAGGAGATCATCTCGCGCGCCGGAGAGTTCTTCGAGATCGATCTGCCCAGTGCCGACGCCGTCGCGCGCGCGAGAAGCGCCAGCTCGCGCACGTCGTCTCGCGCCACGGGCCAGTCGTACGGCTTCAGCGGCAGCTCACTGCCTGCAGCTACGGAGCAGGAGTCGCTGCGCTTCCGCAACGTGACGGGCGTCGTGCCGGCCGACGAGCGGCTCAAGTTTGAGCGCATGATCTTCCGCACGACGCGCGGCAACTGCTTCTCGCGGTTCTCGCCCATCGAGGAGCTGCTCACGGACCCGAGCTCGGGCACGCCCGTGGAAAAGCACGCGTTTGTGATCTTTTTCCAGTCGACGTTCATCGAGAACAAGCTGCGCAAGATATGCGACGCGTTCCACGCGCGTCTCTACACGCTGCCGCCCATGGACGACCGCGGCGCCATCGCTAGTCTCATCCAGAGCAACAACGCCGAGCTCAACCAGGCCTCGCACATTTTGCGTCGCAACCGCGAGAGCTGCGTGTTGCTGTGTCGCGATCTGGCCGAGAACCTCGAGTCCTGGAAGTGGTCGGTGCTCCAGGAAAAGGCCACGTACCACACGCTCAACATGTTCCGTGCCGACGTGAGCGGCATGCTGCGAGCCGAAGGCTGGGTCATCAAGGAGGCGCTCGAGAGCGTGCGGCGCGAGGTCACGCGCGCCCACAACGCCGACGACAAGTCGATGCCGTCGCTCGTGGACAAGGTGCCCAAGCCGTGGCCGACGCCGCCGACGTACTTTGAGACCAACAAGTACACGGAGGCCTTCCAGGCCTTTGTCGAGACCTACGGCTGCCCGCGGTACCGCGAGATCAACCCGTCGGTGTTCACGACCGTCACGTTCCCGTTCCTGTTCGGCGTCATGTACGGCGACATGGGCCACGGCTTCTGCGTGCTGCTCTTTGGCATCTACATGATCATGACGGAGAAGCGCCTGGAGAAGGGCAACATGGGCGAGATGCTCACGTCCGTGTACGGCGGCCGCTACATGATCACGGCCATGGGCGCGTTCGCGATCTACGCCGGTCTCATCTACAACGACTTTTTCTCGCTGTCACTCAACCTCTTTGGCTCCAAGTTTGCGTACCCGGACTGTCTCGAAGACGAGCACACGGAGGCCAAGTGTGAAGCCATGTTCAAGATCAACGGCAAGACCTCGTACGTGAACGCGACCGACGTCTCGAGCGGCGCGAACGTGTACGGCTTTGGTCTCGACCCGATCTGGAAGACCTCGGAGAACGAGCTGCTGTTCTTCAACTCGTTCAAGATGAAGCTGTCGGTGATTCTCGGTATCATCCAGATGATCTTCGGTATCTTCTTGAAGGGCCTGAACTGCGTCTACTTCAAGGACTACGCCGGCTTCCTGTTCGAGTTCGTGCCTCAGCTCATCTTCGCGACGTCGCTGTTCTTCTACATGGTCATCTTGATCGTGATGAAGTGGGGCATCAACTGGACCGAGCGCATGAAGCACGAGGTGTGTCCGTACAACTTTGAGGGTCCACGCACGGGCTGCCGTCCGCCTGCGCTCGTGAACACGCTGATCAACATCGCGCTGAGCCCTGGCGAAGTCATTGACCCGATGTTCGATGGCCAGCTCAAGACCCAGCAGACGCTGCTCATGCTGGCGTTCCTGTCCGTGCCGGCCATGCTTGCGCTGAAGCCGCTGTACATCAAGTTCACGACGAGTGCGCCACCGCCAGTGCGCCACCACGTCGACGAAGAGGAGGAGAGCATGGTGCCAGCGGGCCATGGCCACGGCCACGGCGCCGGCCACAGCGATGAGCACGACTTCGGTGAGGTCGTGATCCACCAGGCCATCGAGACGATCGAGTTCGTGCTGGGTATGGTTTCGAACACGGCGTCGTACCTGCGTCTCTGGGCCCTCAGTCTCGCCCACTCCGGTATGCTTTACATTTGATCTTGTCATGGTCGGGAGTCGTGTGATGGAGTTTCTAACATTGTCCTTGTTGCTGTGATTGTGCAGAGCTCTCGACGGTGTTCTGGGAGAAGGCGATGCTTTCGTCGATCAACAGCGACTCGTTCATCGCGATCTTCATCGGCTTTGCCGTGTTTGCGGCCGTGACGTTCGCTGTGATCTTGAGCATGGACGTGCTCGAGTGCTTCTTGCACGCGCTGCGTCTCCACTGGGTCGAGTTCCAGAGCAAGTTCTACAAGGCCGACGGCTACAAGTTCCACCCGTTCTCGTTCAAGCAGGTCATCAAGGACTCCAAGGCCGAATAGGCGCATGCATGGCGCTGGGACGGATCGCAACGCCCTTAGCCGTTCCTGTACACCACGAACACACCCCACCCCACCTCTTCCACTGCATCTGCCCTCTCTACCTCCACCTCCTCAAGCGGTGGCTACACTGCCATACTCTACGAATACGTAGCGAGCGACTGACAGCGTAGCCTCGTTCTCAAAACCATCCTACAGCCTTCTGTGCAACCATTGTTGGGTTTTGATTGATGGTGGTTGGTGTCAATCGATGGGAACCTAGTCTACTTACTCCTTCTTGGACGCCTTCTTCTCCAGCACCCTACACACACACACACATACAGAGAGATCCACGAGTTAGCCAGATATCATTAAGACGTCCGTCATGAGTCGTGAGGACGACGCACAGTTGCTGGTAGTCCTTGCGCAGGCGGCTCTGCGCGCTCAGGTCCTGGATGCGCTCGAGCGACTTGGTGTCGGCGTACAAGTAGCCAGACGAGCCGCCGATCACCAGACTACCGGCGATTGTCGCGGCTTGCATACGGCGGTTGAATGGGCCGAACGCTGCGTGCATCACAACCACAGAAACGAGCGTCAGTAGGGAGTGAATACTCTAATGGGGGGATCCGTGGATCGGAGCTGCTCGCACTCGTGATGGCCGTGGCGATCATGGCGCCTACGCCGGCGCCGAAGGCACCGTAGGTCTTGAGGTCGTTCTTTCGGCGGTCCATCCACAGCTTCTCTTCCAGCGTGAGTCGCGCCACAGGCCGCGCAGGCGCTGGTGTTGGCTCGCTCATCTTGGTGTCGATCTGCTTGTCAATTGCACTCGTGCGTGGAGTTCATTGGCCGTTGATGTAACCTCGCGTAACCCCTCGCCTCAGTGACATGTATATGGCACTATACTATACAGTATGTGCAGATGCAGTAGAGTGACAGGAATTTTAGTGACATGGCTACATTTGGGCGAGTGGCGATGAGCTGACGCCGCATCTCAGCTCTGACTAACTCACTTGGCCATTTCGATTCGATCCGGTTCGTGTCCCCCGTGGACGTGAAGCTGCGCTGGACGAGCCACCTGTTGTCGTGAGCGGATCCCATTTCTACGAGATCCGCAAGCATTCGGAGGCCTCATCGAGCCCGTCCGAGAGAGCGGGACACGACACTCCTGTCAGGTGCCTGTGCGCAAAGGAGAGGCACAGCGCGGGCTGCTGATGAGGACGCTCTCATCATATTGGGCGACGCAATGCTCTGATAGAAGCGTCCATGAAGATGGAGAAGAAGGCGAGCTGAGATGGATAGTATCATAGTTTTGTATTGGTACATTACGTACGTTGAACGCTGGTTACACTACTTGACACGGGTCTTATACGGTTCATGACGGACGGACGTGGTTGTGGGAACATAGAGACAGAGGGCCTTCGACTTCTATGGGTGGCCTCACGATCCTCAGGAGAGAAGCACGCTACGGTGTTTCATGGAGATGCGTTGTGGTTGGCGTGGGCGAGGCCGTGGGTGCTGGCATAGTGCTGCTGCTGGGCCTGGAGTAGATGCGCGTGAGCCGCTGGGTGGTTCGGGTCGATGGCGTAGAAGTTCATGAGGAAGTCCATGGACTCGTTATAGTCTGGCGTGGGCACGAGCATCTTTGGGGCGTTTTCACTCCACGGCGTTGGCTGCAGATCGGCGGAGACGGTCGTGGGCGTCTTTGGCGGCAGCATGCCCTGCTGCTCGTTGACTTGCTTATAAGACATCTCGTAGTCCATGCTCACGCCTGGTGGCGTTGCCGCGTGGCTGTGGGTGTGCTGCGCGAAGTGGTGGATCTGGTGGTAACCGTGGCTCGCGCTGTAATAAATATCCGACGGGATGGTCGGGCGCATGCCGTGGGGCGTCTCCACCATAGTGTGGGTCGGCGAGCTCGTCACGTACTGCCCTGGCATAGGAAGGTACTCGACGGTGTTCATGCCAAGCGACTGAGGGCGGTGTGAGTACTGCATAGCAGGCATCACGAGATGGCCATAGACTGGCGACGTGGCCACGAGCTGTGAGAGACGCATTGGAGGCGTCTGAAGCGTGCCATTACGATTGCGCAGACCACGCAGGCGGCGCGCCATCTTCTCTCTGTACTTCTGCGCATGAGTCTGCGTCTGACGCACGGTGCGCGATCCGACCATGGCTGCAATAGCCTTCCACGGGCCCTTTGGATACGTCTGGATGGCCTTCAGGAAACGGTCATGCTCGACTTGGGTCCACGTACCAGACGCCTTAATGAGCTCTCCGTTGGCATCGTACTGCGGCTCTGGCTCCCGATACGGGTGCGCGACCTTGATCGTGCCGTCCTTGACGATCAGCATCTCCTTCGGGTCGAGGCGCATCTCAGACTCGTCGTCATCGTTGTCATTGTCACTGGCACTCGCGCTGTCATACTCGACCTTGCGTTCCGCCTCACTGTCACTGTCGCTGTGGTGGACACTAGCGTCTGTTGCCGGGACATGGACGCCGAGGGGCTTCTCGACGCACTGTGGCTTTGTCTGGAGCGCGTCGTTCTTGTCCTCATCTTGAGGCATGATCACACTCATCCGAAGGAGTGCGCAAATTCTCAACTGACTGGACACTGGGGGAAGGAGGAGGAGGAGCTTGAGCAGCAGGAGGAGCTTCGTAACTTCGAGTTGACTGCGGGGAACGAGCACACGGACGGACGGACACGCCGGATCTATTTGGGTTGCGAGCGCCGCGCGACTTGCAGATGTGGGACTGCAAAGGCTGGGGCGGAGAAACCGAAAGCTTCTCGAATTGATTCCACTGCCTCCAGCCGGCGTCCGAGGTCCGTGGTCGTTCTCGATGACGGTCACCTCGTCCGGTCCGATTCTGTTCGTTCCGACGCGTGTGAGCATGCCCGTCCGGTCAAGAGCTCCACAGTACGATAGTACTGTATCCACTGCAAGCAGAAGCTCAATGCGTAAGCATTTGGTAGCCACATCTGCCGCCACACAAGCATGGCACGTAGAATACCGACAGACGTCTCGGAAACCAGCTGCAAGTCGCCGATCTTTTGGAGCTGCTGGCTTCGAAAAGCTCCTTTTGGACCGACTACTCGCCTCTGATTGGCTGACGAGAAGAGTTCAGTCAGCAACCAGCCAATCAAATCGATCAGTAGCAGCTAGAGGAGGATCTCAGTCGCTATTCGGATCCGTTCTGCGAGAGCGGATGCTCGCCGAGGTGCCACATCTGGAAGTCGAACCGGCAAGCCGAACGCCAACGGCAACCATGACAATCATGATACGTTTGGTACATGTTCAGTCAGTCAGTCAGCCAGAGCTGGCGACACTTGCCGTCCGGCCAGCGCATAGGCCGGCCCCTTTTGCCATCCCCCCTTCCTCCGACTTGCTGGTGTGGCCAGTGCAACTGGGTGCCTGAAAGTTTGCCCGTTAAACCGTTCAACTTCCACGCGCACAGCTTTCTGTTTTGCGTGGCTTAGCTTCCACTAGCAACACTGTGCCACGCTCGTGGAATTCTTTGGATCACTTTCTGAAAACTCCTAGTGCTACGAGGCCGGGCCGTTCGTTCCATTCTCGCCACAGTCGTCTTTACATCTTGGTGGAAATGGCGATCTTTCCGGCATCGCTGTGAGCTGAGCGGAGCCGCCCGTGGGATTCAATGTCAATGGCGATTGTATCAGATTCACACTTTCGCCAATTCTTCAAGCGTTCACGGTGGGCGTGTATGACTGGACAGGCCGGGCCAAGAACGACATGATTGTGTAAAGGACGACGAGTCGCGAGTGGGACCGACAATCGAGTCGGTGCTGCGGTTGACACACCAAGTGTCAGTGCGACGACCTCCTCGCGGCATGTGGCGAGCAGATACGTGCACGAGAAGATACACAGATGGACAAGCGAGGACCAAGCCAGTCGTGAGTTGTCGCGCGGGTGTAGCCATGTCGCGGAAAGTCCAAGACGCGCTGCTCGCCGCGAGTGAGACAGTAAGTCAGGTACCGGTACTGAAGCGTAGTGTAGCGTGGCTTTGCAGTCCAGTTCAAACGCCGGAGCCCAGCTGGCTCATTCGAAGTATGCAGCATCTCCAGCGTTGGTGTTGTTGTTGTTGTGTGTGTCGTGTGGTAGTGTGGTACTGTGGGCTGTCGCCTCACCGAATACCGTGTACCGTATCGAATAAGAACAAACAAGGTGGCGCGCGGATCCAGGAGCTACAGTTCGGTTATGCGGGAGATCACGACGTTGTCGGCATCGCGATCTTTGCAGTTGATGGTGTTGAGTACCACTCCACGCCGTTGCGTGAACGGCACTCGCTCGAAGGTTCCTGGAACCTGGACTGTCTCCAGAGACGCAGAGACTCTCGACAGGACGAGGGGCCATGGATTCGCTGCATTGTGCTATTGCACGATCAGCCAACTGAGCGCCAGACTGGAAACAGACTGGTACAGTACCAGACGCCTTTTGTCAGCGGTATCAATCAAGCGCACAACAGCACTCGGCGGTGACCACTCCGACACAACATACTGGACTAACTTACACGACAGTCTCTGCCGCAGTGGCTGACTAATCGTCAGCCATATTCATCCTGCTGGTTTGACGAGACGGCCACTTTGGAAAAGACTGGGAATGAGTGGATTGTGTAAAGCACCAACACGCGGCGCTTACAGTTGCAGTGGGTTCTCAGTCAAACTTCTAGTCGGTTCTCACGCAAACCGTCTCGGTTCACTCGAAGGCAACTATGAGCCACGGCACCGCCTGGCGTGTAGCTGCTGTACTCTCCGTCAGTCCGCATTTGCGTGTCTTCAGGCCGCTGCTACAAGCCCCCGCGACGGTCTCATATACGCGTCCATCTTTTCTTGATTCATGATGGAAGCCCACCTGCCACGAGCGCAAATGCGAGTCACGAGCCTGCTGGAGGATGCAAACTGCATGTCATAAAATTTCGGGGGAGTTGCGTGTGCATTCTTTCTCACTACTGCGCGTGGCGCAACGTGATGCGGAAGATCTTGACATCCTGAAGCACTCGCTCGTCTTTACTCGCTGGCTTCTGCGTGAGACCGGCTCGAGCCGACTTCTCCTGTTCCACTTGAAGCTGCTCCTCCGCTGCCCAGTCCACGAGCTCGTACTCGAAGGCCCTGTCCAGCATCTCGAAGAACTGGTGCTCCATGGGGTTTCTCGACCGGTGGGCCATGAAAATGGTCGTGTCGGAGCTCGTGGTGAGCGCCTCCAGCGACACCACGAGCGGCGCGTAGCCTTCCGGATCGTACACGACGTCGGACATGACGATGACGTCGGGGTGGTGAGGGAGATGCTCGACACTTGAGCCCCAGAAGTGAGCTGCTGCCTGAGGACACTTGCTTGCCTCGGGGAAGTTGAGGCGGATGTTGTAGTCGAGAAGAGGCACGACCTCATCGATGTCGGTCATCGTGACATCACTGGCACCCATGAGCGCACAGAACATGCCGACTAATCCCAACCCGCTGCCCAACTCGATGACTCGCTTATCGGCGAGCTCGTGCTTGTGTCTCGCGAGGTAGTTGGTCAGCACGAGACACGAATCCCACAGCTTCCCACCAATGCCGAGGTTCCCAGGAGACTCGGCCAGAAGCAGCTCGCGGCTGAGCGTAGGCAGCCACACTGGACGACAGCAGTGGATACCTAGTGCCACAGTGGACTCGTCGTGGAGTTCACTCTCGTCGCCTTGAGTAACTGGGCTTTCCGTGAGTGAAAACGGCAGCGAGACGATAGGAAGAAGGTTCCACTTGGCTTCCGAATCACTGTGGACATTGAGAGCGATCGACATGTTCTCTCGTCCCACAGAACCATGCAGACGGCCATCCACGCGCTCGATTGCGAGCTCGAATAGCGCCTTGCCCCGGTCGTTCAGCGTCACGATGCCAGTGTCGTCTTCCGGTGTCTTGGTGGCGTCGGTGCCAACTGAGGCAGCTGACGAAGCGCTGCTCGCTCGGCGGAACACGAGCTTGAACGCACTGTCTTCATTGCTACGCAGCACGCAATGCAGCTTGATCTGCTCGCCATTAGGTAGATAATCACGACGGAAGAGTCCAAACTCGTTGCCGATGTTCACCGACACGTCGAACAACTGGCCGAGCTGAACACGAGCCGGAATCAAACAGCTACAGTAAGCAACCATGACAGTAAGAACCACAGTCGTCAGCCATACACGATATCCAGACTCGAAATTGACGCCTTTCCCACCCAAAGTTGATGCGCAGCTTCTGGTTCTCGTGGACCATGCGTGCGATCGAGTGCTGCTCCTTATGGGCAGCAGCCTTGTCCTGCTGGATGTTCTTACGCAGGCGGCGTCTCGCTGACACTGCATAGTCAAACAACGCTGGGTGCTTCTTGCGGGTTTCGCTGCTGTCCAGCAGCGACTCCACGAGGCCGAACGCCGACTCGAAGCGCTCGAGGTTTTCCAGCGACACGAGTCGACGCAGCTGGGCCTTCTCGTTCTCCGGATCGTACTCCAACGCTCGCACAGAGTCTACAGATGCCCCATTTAGCTAAGATTCCATTGGAGAAGGCGGCGACGTGCCATACAAACGCGTACTGTACCTTGCAACGCGAGGGCGAAGTTGCGTTCCTGGATTGCTGTCTGTGCTCTGTTCGAGTACAACACCGCGAGTCGCAGGCGGTTTTCGCTGCTGCCATTGACGGTACTAACTAAAACGTCGATGGCCTTCGTGTACACAGCGCGCGCGTCGTCGAAGCGGCCTTCCTGGTACAGCGCGTTGCCGCGCACGCGCAGCTCCTCCGCGTCACTCATTTCGGATTCCTCGATCGCGAGTGGAGCTCTTCGCGGGAACCCTGGTGATTGGTGGAAAATAAACCAATTGCAGCCAGTAATAAGAGACTAAAATCTGATCCAAACTGAGTCTGTATCTGACTTACGTTGATCTTGGGTCAAGTGCGGTGAAGGCTCGTCGACAGTGAAAGGCGGATACGAGCATCCAGACGAGGGTGCAGTCGAAAGATCTTCGCGCGATTCGCTGTGGCTCTCTACGTCGCTTTTATTGACCTCGCATTTGCATTTCCCACGGGAAGTCGCCGTCGGGGAGGCGTGTTCATGAGACCTGTCTCTGTAGCCACATTCGCATTCACATTCACACATCGATTTCTCAGACGTCCCTTCAATGTCTGGATGCACTAATCATATGCCACGGGATATTAACTCTCAGCAATCGTTGTGTATCAACTTGCAATCAGGTGACTATCGATTATGTAACAAACACTAAATACCACAGGTATCAACTCAGGCTGCATGCTCGACAGACCTCTACCATTCGATATTCTGTCACTCGAAGAATTGGTGTCTCGAACACTTCCGGTTCCAAAACCTCCTATAATGAGTACCCTTATGATTTACAATACCACTTGGATGTGCGTGTGTGCGGCCGTGCTGGTGGAGGCTCCACAATCGGAAAATAGAAGGAAGGCGGCGCCATCTCCACGCCCACGGCTACACGACAACAGACGCCGTTTGCGGACACCATGAACAGCACCACCGCGATTACCACAGAGGCCGTCACGGGCGACGCGCTAGCACTCGCGGCCGCGAACGCCAACAGCAACCGCCGCAGCTCTGCGTCGTCGTCCTCGTCGGACCTGAACGACCACGGCATGCCCGTCGTGCCATTCCACGGCTCCGTCGACAACGAGAAACCGACGATCGTACACAATGGCCACAAGCCTGCCGCACTCACTATCTCCACGTCCGCGTCCTGCTCCGAGTCTGAGCCGTCGTCTGTATCAGAGGCCTCGACGCTCGACCCCACGACTGTCGCGCACGCGGCCGCTGTGGGGCTGCGCCTCGATCTCCAGTCGCCATCGTCACACCATCATGGCAACAGCAACTTCACGTTTGAAGAGATCATGAGCCCGCGCCACCAGAACGGGAAGCGGTATCTCGGAGGGTACTTGAACCAGCGCGTGTCGATGGCCGGCGGGTTCCTCAAGTCCTGGAAGCGCAAGTATTTCCGTCTGCGAGACCACGGCTTGCTGTGTTTCAAGCAGGAAGAAGACACGACGCCGCTGTTTGAGATCCACTTCAAAGCGCAGTCCGTCTTGGTGATCGACAAACTGCCGGGCTCGGCGGTTGGCACACCGACAGGGGCAGGAGGAGGAGGGGGAGGGATCTTTGGGAATGGATATGAAGACGCCTCCATGCTACCGAGTACCAAGGGCAAAGTGAACGCCTCGCTACTGTTCATCCTCAAGCACGTTGAGATCCAAGGCCACACCACACCAGCTAACAAGGTCGATGTGCCCGTGTATCTCAAGGCCGAGAATGGGACCGAGTTCCACGCGTGGATCGAGAACGTGCGGCTAAAGATGGAGGCGCGCAAGCGAGCTTTCACTCAGGATACCGTCGGTGCCGTGCTGGCTGCTGAGACTGCCGATGGCAAGGACAGCGAAGCTACTCAGCCCACAGCGACGAACTCCCAGCAGTCCCACCGGCCCCGACTGAACTCGGTCAGCGAGTCGGTGTCGTTCTCGTCACTCCCTGGAGTCAACGATGCTAATGGACAAGACCGCACGGCGTCGATGAACAATATCTCGCCTGCCTCACGCGCTGGTGGCGCGATGCCGTCTTCCCCTTCATCAAAGAAGCTATTGTTCGTCGCTGGTGCTACCGCCGACCCGCCTGAGTTTGCTACGTTCCGTGCCAAGTACTTGCTCATGAAAGAGATCGGCGAAGGTTCCTTCTCCATCGTTCATCGAGCCGTCAACCGCTTGACTGGGCAGCTCTGCGCCGTCAAGTGCTGTAAGTACTCGCACGCACTCGAAGAGGAAGTTGCCATCATGCGACGGCTCTCGCATCCCAACTTGGTCGCTGTCGAAGGTGTATACCAGCAAGACGAGATGTACTACGTCGTCATGGACTACATGGAGGACGGGGACCTGTGCGAGCAGCTCATCAAGAAGCAGCGGTTCACGGAGGCCGAGGCCAAGCAGATCATCACGCAAGTGCTGCGTGGGCTGGAGCACCTCCATCGAAACAACGTGCTCCATCGCGACATCAAGCCAGAAAACATCTTGCTCCACGGTGGCGTCGTGAAGATCGCAGACTTCGGCCTTGCACGCCAACTCCCAGCGGCGACTTCTATGCTCAAGAGAAGCTGCGGAACACTCGAGTACGCCGCCCCGGAGTTGCTTCGCGGACAGGCCTATGGGCTCAAGTCGGACATCTTCAGCTTGGGTGTCGTCCTGTACGTACTCCTGTTTGGAGCATTCCCCTTCACGATCGAGTCGGCAGCTGCGTTGCAGCGCATGGAGCGGTTTCCCGAGGGAGTCGACGTCCGTGACATGAGCTGCTTGAATCGCGAGAACGCGCAGTGGAAAAAGGTGAGCAGCGCCGCCCAGGACGTGCTGCTGCGGATGCTCTGTGTGAACGACAAGGAGCGCATCTCGGCCAAGGAGCTGCTATCGCACCCATGGATCGTGTCCTCGGAAGCAACACAGCCGTCCGATGACACGCAAGGCTTCCGACGCGAAAGTGCTAGTACTCTTCCGGATTTGTACGCTGCGCAGCGTGAAAACGACCGCATTGAAGACTGCCGCGCTCGGGGCTTCCTCGAATTGCTCACGCGTGGCCTGGATGTGACCAAATTTGGCAAGCAGGGCAACACTACGCCGCACGTGACCACGCTCCAAGTCGACTTTGTGCGTGGGACGATGACTTGGACAGGTCGTGGAGGCGTCCTGGGAATGGGCGGAGCATCGTCTTCTCGCAAGGTGGCAGACAATGGTGCAGGTTCGTCCGTCACCAAGCGCAGCTCGCGATTGATCTCCTTCAGCGATATTCAGGAGATCCGCATCGGGCACACGACGGAGGCGTTCCGAGCTGCTGCTGCGGCAAATGGACGAGATCTGCCAGCTGCTGATTTGTGCATTTCGGTGGTGGTTACGTGGCGCACACTCGATCTCGTCGTGAAGACATCCCCTCAGCGCGAATTCCTCGTGTCGGGTCTGCGTCAGGCGCTCGAGCTGTATCGTAGCAAGCACACTTGAGGTCACGCGCGTGACTCGTGATGTGAGGCGTCGTTGGAGGTTGTATCATACCAAACAAGGGAGCAAACAGTAGAGAAATGACAATAAAACTCACCAGTCGAAAAAGGATCCTAGTTTTGGCCACTCTCAGTGCTCAATGGCGAAGAAGTCGAGCCCTTCAGCTCTCACTGAGTTCTCGTGGTCGCCGCGTCGCTTGATCTTGGCGAGTGTGAACATGAGCTGGTGCAGGTAGTCGCGGAACTCTTGGACGTGGCTTTGGTCGAACATTTGTCTCGACACTGACGAGGCCAGCTTCGTGGCGACGTCTTCCTCGCTCAGACCAGTTGGAAATCGCTGCAGAATCTGTGCAGTGTACATGAGCAGGAAGACGCCGCAGTCTGACGAGTTGGACTGCAAAGGTATCTGTCAAATAAAAAGAGTCATCAGCAACGGATGACAGAGCAAGGGCAGACTTCTCAAATACGAACTTACCTCCGGGACGATCACCTTCATAGACTCTAGTTCGAACGTTGCAACAGTAGCAGCCTCTGTGGCGGACGATGATTCTCCTGCTTCTTGGCCACTCTTGAAGCGCGTCTTGAACTCATACTCGAGGTAGCTGTGATGTAATGGGAAGCATGAGTGAAGTCTCACCAAGGTTTCCAGATCAGAGAATCGCACCTTTTCATGAGTTCGCAAATCTTTTTCTTCGGGTGACACCGGAGCGAGTCCAGGAACAGCATACACGGTGGATGCAGCATGCGCTTTTTGTGCATGCCCTCCTCTTCCTCGGAGTCGGACGCATCTTCTGTCGAGTCGATCATGGGAGCATCAACATCGACGAGATCGACACGATTTGTACTGCTGCTGTCACTGTCACGCTTCTTCTGCGGCTTCTTCCGCTTGTGAACGATCGCATTGTTGAGGTTGCAGATCACGATGATACTCCAGTGGCAGCTGCAACAAGAAAACACAGTTAGTGCCCGTTGATACCGACATGTGCCAAGGCTTCCTACCTGTCGTTGATGGGCACAAACAGGAAGCGCTTCTCGAAGATGTTCTCCCTCTGCGTCCAACGAGATATACGCCGCAGTCGTTCTTCTGATAGTGACACGTTCCCCGAAATCTTGCCACCGCTCAACTGCGTGAAAAAGTGGGAGCTGAAGAAGTAGACTTGATCACGCTGCCACGGCTCCATGTTACGCCATAGATACCTGTCACCTGGCATTAGTCACTGGAGAATAGGCCACACAGTCCCCCCAACGATGAGCGAGCGTACCGTATGTAGAAGTCGATGATCGAGTCGTTCAGAAACTCGCCTGGCTTGAGCCGATCGATGTCGCCGTACATGATCGTAATCTGCCCCGGTCTGTCAGCATCGTCGAACGGGTACGTTAGAAGCAGCGTCGACTTCCGCTCGCCATGCAGACGCTCCGTCTCCATCTTGAGCTGCTTTTGCTGGAGTCTCAACGTGTTTCTTGCGGATCGTCGCTCTGCAACCGGTGATGGCTGCCCATAGGTCGGTGATCGCGTCTTTGACTCTTCTTTTTCCGCCTCGCCAGAGTCGAGATCGGTTTCCCCACTGAGCTGGACCACAACCTCCACATCTCGAGGCGAACGCTGCTGGAGAAGAGACTTTCGCCGAGAGCTCGTTCGAAAGCGTGAGGACATTGTCGAGAAATCTGGGTCGCTGGACTCGGCCGCAGTGTCGAATGAGAGCTTGCCTTGGCGGAGTTTCGCTGGCGACCGATCTGCCGTGAACAGAGTTGAGATCGAGTTCAGCGTCCCCCTCACCTTGCCACTGAACTTTGAGAACATGTTCGTACTGGGGTCTGTGTGAGGTGGGCTCGCGCGCGGTTCTTTCAGTCGTCGGATTTGAGTCGCCTCTTCGTTCCTGTAAAACAAGCACAGCGATGAGCCAAGCCATCCATTCCTCACGGGGTTTCGTCGCCTTCGATGCAGAACGTACGCAACGGGCACGTCCAGAAGGGTTCCGAGCGTCTTTGACAACTCGCTGAGACTGTGGCATCGTGCAATGTCCACATCGTCGTTGAAGAAAAGCACGGCGCCGTAGACATCTATGCAGCCCAACATATCAGTCCATGATTCCTCTCACAATAGCAGCATCCTCCACGTACTTGGCTCGACCGAAGGTCCGTTCTTCTCAGTTGCCTTGGCAAAACACGCATCACAAAACTCGCCAAGCTTTGGCTCGGCTCCCACTCGCTTCAGCTCCAAGATGGCGAAATACGGAGAGCCGCCACTGGACAGACTACGATACGTGGACGCATCAAACAACAACATCAGTCCACACACACAGAGGAGCCAAACAACCCATCAAACGCGGCACACGTACCTGAATCGATTGAGCTGACGACACGTTACTGAGCCCTTGAACACGACCGTCGACGCGCCATCGAACGCCGGCAGCGAGTGGAGCTCCAGCTCGACGTACACGTTGTGGAAGTCCAGCACGCTCTTGCCAAACCACTCGCCGCAGATCCACGTGCGCTTGGCCTCGATGCGGTGCGCCAAGTTGGTCTTCGTGACGTACTCCATGTCGTCATTCCACTGCGTAGCACTGCGCACGGGGGACTGTGACTGGTGGTCTCCTTTCGTTTCTTCGTCCACGTTTCCGTCGTCTTCGTCGGCGTCAATCAGCTGCGTCGCGAGCCGCTCCTTACGCGGAGGCGGCCTCTGTGGCAAGCGGAAGTCGAGTACAGAGGCTCCTGGTCGCGACACGGGCTTGCGCTTGCCGACGCCGTTGGTTTCCGGCGAAGACGATGGCGACGGCGACGGCGATGGACTCAGACGCCGCTTCTTGGCGAAGATCTTGCCATTCGCGGGTTGTCGACCGCCGCCACCATTTAGATCTGCCCGCTGAGCGTGGCTAGCGGCCGCGGAGAGCAGATTACCGCGAGCTGCGGCCATATTCACGCTGAGAGTTGAAGTTGTTGGCGGTTCTGGCGACGACTGTTGCGGTGCTGTTTGTGGGGCTCTGAGCCGCGAGGTCGCGGGTTTAATCTGGAAATCCGCCCCCTCCTCCATCTCCACGTCTCCATCGGACGAGAGCGTCTCCTCCGAGTCGCGATCGACGTCAATAGGCGCCATTTGCGACGCCTCCCGCGCCATGGTGACGTTCTCCATTTTGCCGATCGGGGGAAATGTTGCCATCAAAGGAATGCGATGGGGATGATGGGTGATGTGGACCACACTACATCCAGGTGTCAATCACCCATTCATCCTCTTTGTTATCGAGGTGTCGATGTGGGTGATTGGATGGGTTGCGAGTGTTGGCGGAATCCAGCTGGGTTGGCGCACATCCCAGGTCCCAGTTTGGGCCAGCCACCGTGACGCGACACACGCTCGCACAGCAGTGGCGTTGGATCCAAAGGGCGAAGAAGCACCAACCACGACGTTACCGTGAAGGAGGCGGATGAGGCGTCAGATGCCGGCTCACATGCTGATCTGATAGCCAAGCGTACGGTATCCACAGCTGCGCATGCAGGATGTACGCATGGAGCCCATATTGGCAGCTCCGACGTTTTGTCATGGGAGGGAGGGAGGGGGGAGGGAAGGAGCCTTCTAGATTCCGACTGCGAACATGCGATTCAATTCAAAAGAGCCAACGAACAACAAACCGACAGAACGAAAGAGCCTCTTTATCATCATGCACCATCACTCGTGCGACCAGCGTCCAGACAATGCGACTCACACACAAGGCTCCCGTGCCGTGATTTGTTGGGCAGCCAGCAGATGCCAACACAAACCTACACTCTAACAATCAAGAAAAACCATGGACGCCAGAGATGTCCATGCGTTTGTTTCTTCTATTTCGATCTTTCTTTTCTTTCTTTGGGTTGTTTTGTTGGCTATTTGCGCGCCAAGATCAGTGAGCGGAGCGCCGCGCTCCGAGCGCGACACCGTCATGCGTTGGAGAGGAGGAAAGTCATGTGCGTTCGTTCCCATGTGGAGGTTGCAACTTGCAGCACACAGAATGCAGTCCTCCACTCACCCAGCGGAAAAAGATAACTTACCGTACCGTACTGTACTGAAACTTAACCAAAGATGGAACGCGCAATCTTCCAGTCGGGTTGTGTGACGACTTGGATTGTGCACCATGGGCCGTAAGTTACATCGCCCGATTGCAAAACTTGCTGACTTGTGAGTGAAAGATTCCTCCTTCCAGGGAAAAGGCGAGAAATGCAGCGTTGCTGCCATCCCACACGCCTGAGAAAAGTGCCGAAAAAAAGGCACGCGGAAATATTACCCAACCCTATCACGCCAGCTCGCCTGGTCGATGCGTCGAACTTCAAAAAAGTTCTGGGTTGGTACGGTGCCCTACAAAATCCAAGTCAAACAAATCTCGTCTGGGAGGAGGAGAGAGGGAGCGAGGAGCGGCCGGCAGCACTCCAGCCGGGCGAAGAAAACAAAAAACAGCAGCCTCCCCCACACAACGCAACGGCCTTTGGCACTTTGAATTCCCTGAACCTGCTGCTGCCGCCCGTTGAGCACGCCAACACACCAGCCTCCTGGGAACATTTTCCGTGGCCTCCCTCTCCGCTCCGCTCGCTTCCCTCTCCTCCGACCGTCGCCCAAACAGCGTCCGCTGCTTTCACTTCGGCTTCTGATTGCTTCGAAGCACGTTCAATCGACCGTCCGCTCCGCTCTCCGCTCTCCTCAGCCTGGCGTGATCGACTGGGTTTACTTTCCTTCTCGTTTCTCTCGGAAAGCTTACCAAGAGGAAAAGCCAGCATCACTCCCCTCGGCTCCCGCAGTCGTCAATTTTGATCATCCCTCACAAGCCACCCCCCCTCCACTACCATCCAGGAAGACAACCATGGCGCCGAACTCGTCGCTGTTCAATGAGGCTCCTGCCGAGACCAAGCCCGCGTCGGCCCCCACGGAGACCCCTCTGTCGACGCCTGCTGATGCCCGTGCCGTGACGACGAGTAACGCCACCGTGGCGTCGTCGTCTGACTGCGTGTCGAAACAGGCTGCTCCGAAGATGGAGGCGACGATCGAGGACGTCGAGACCAGCTCCATGGACGCCGTCGACGCCGGCTCGAGCCTGCGGTTCGCGCGTGTGTCGCCCGTCGGTCTGGACGAGTCGAAGAAGCCGATCACTTTCCGCAAGAGCATCCTGAAGCGCTCGTCGTCGTTCCTTCCGTCGTCGCTGAGCGACATTCCCCACGACCACATGAAGGTGGAGAAGTTGGAGAAGGTTGACGTCGCTGTCGCCCCAGAAGAAGAGAAGGAGCCTGTGCCGGACGTGCCTGTCCAGAAGAACCGCCGCCGGTGTTGGGAGTGCAAGGCCAAGGTCGGTCTGACGGCTGTCACCTGCCGATGTGACTACACGTTCTGCAACAAGCACCGGTACGCGGAGGAACACAAGTGCCGATACAACTTCAAGGTCGCGGCGAAGCGGAAGCTCGAGGACGAGAACCCCCGCGTCGTGCCGTCCAAGGTCGCTCGGATCAACTAAGCTGGACGTCCTCCGATCTGAAGACGTCCACGTCGTCAGAGCAGTCCGACTGTCTCGTCGCTTCCCCGGTTTTGCCTCCTTATAGCTGGTCTGGTCATCCCTCGTGCGCGCCGCCCCTCAACCAAGGAGCGGCTCCATGTCTGCGTCATTTGGTCGCGGACAGTCTCTCTTCCTACCCATTCGCTTAGCGGTGGATAGAGTCGAGCGGGATGAACCATCACCATAGCAGCGAGCGCCCCTTCGACTCGATCGAAGGAGGCCACTTTAGAAAGTAGTGTGCATTCCTGGCCGGATCTCTTTGGAGATGCCGGTCTCCCCCACAGTTTAGGCCCCCCATATTTACAGCTCAGTAGAAAGTAGATCTCTCTGGAATGAGTCCCGTCAACATGACATTTTCATCATGATGTTTCAACTGTTTGGCTTTGATTTAGTAGAGATGGAAGTGGTTGCCTTTCTCACTCGACACATACCTACTCGTTGTGTCGGAATGGACTGTTCCATGAAACGGTCAGCTGGCTCCACAGATCCTTGGCTGGCTTGCTCTCCACCAAGGCCTCCTTGGCGAGGAACTCGGTCGTCTCCATGCTCACACGAGAGGCAGCATCCCACTTGAGGAACTCTTCCACGACAGGCGGCATGGTCTCACCAGGGTTCATATCCAAGCCAGTGGCGTCGTGGTAGACCTCGCGCATGGAGACGCGTTTGCGACCTTGCTTGATGGTCGCGCGGCACAGGCCCTCGGCGTACATCTTGCCGGTGGACGGACATACGAACTGCTGCAAGAAGTACGTCCAGTCGTCATCCCAATAGACGATGCGCGTCTGGATCTCGTACGCCGCGAATGGAGGAATGGGGTGGCGGTAACGGATGGTGTTGGCCGCCGCCAAGAACACCATGCGCTTCTTCACGTACGTCGGCATCATGCCAATGGTTCTGCAACATGATAGTAGTACAGCACACGATCAGTTGTCGTCGCGTGAAAGTATCCATTCAGCTTTGACTGCATACCCAGCGAAGTGCCATCGAGCAAGCTCCATGCAGTACAGGTACGACGCGTTGTTCAGGTGCAGGTTGACGTCGCAATCGAGGAAGCCTGTACGTGCACGCCACACCACTGGATACAGCACGCCGAGACCAGGCTTGGTTGGTGGCTTGGCGATGGCATGGTGAGCCACGCCAGCGGTCAAGTTCCACAGCACACGCAGCACCATGTTTGAAACGTTCTTCTACTGCTTTGCTTGTTAGCCGTGCCACCAACGACGAAAGAACGCTGTTGACGTCTCGGGCGATGGGCTGCTTCGTGCGCCGTTTCATTCCACGTCGGGTTTTCGCCTCCGTCGACGCCATTTTCACCCAATGAATGCCATGCAAAATTCTATTATCGAGTAAACACAAGGCCGCAATCATCATCCATGAAGGCCCTCGACGCTTTAGAATGGCAAGTTCCACGTGCGCGTGAGCTTGGCCCACCATCCCTTTGGAGGCTCGTCCGACGCCCCGGTCACCTTGAGGCGCTTCTCGTGTTCCTCGCTGGTTTCCATGCTCTCCCTCGAGGCACCATCCCACTTGAGGAACTCTTCCACGATTGGTGGCATCTCCTTCGGAATTCCTGCATCGAAGCCAGTCGCCGCCAGATAGAGCTGGCGACCACCGACACGCGACTTGCCCTGCTTCACAGTCGCACGACAGAGCGCTTCGGCATACAGCTTGCCCGTCGTCGGGCACTGGAACTGGTGCGCGAAGTAGACCCAGAGGTCGTCCCAGTACACGATCTGCGTGCGGATCTCGTACGGACGGAACGGAGGGATCGGGTAGCGGTAGCGGATCGTCTGCGAGCCCACGAGGAACATTTGGCGGTTCTTGATAGCCTCCGTCATGATTCCCGTTGCCCTGTAAGCCAAGAATGCGCCATCGCATTAGGAAACCCATGCAAAGCGCCAACAACACCATGAAAACGTACGCGGAGAAGTGCCAGCGCGCGAGCTCCATGTTGAACAGGTACGCGGCGTTGTTGAGATGCATGTTGACGTCACAGTCCAGGAAGCCCGGGCGCGCGCGCCACACGGCCGGGTAGAGCACGCCCATGCCCGGCTTCATGGTGTTCTTGTTGAGCGCGCGGTGCACGAAGCCGGCGCCGATATTCCAGAAGATACGCACGACCATATCTGCTCAGTCGGATGGATAGATACACGTGAAGGCGGTTGTGGAACGAACTTTCGGTTCTGAGCGAGGCGGCCAAACTTGTTCTGACAGGATGGAGAGAGCAGAGGAATGGCTTGGCTGATGAGGTTAATGGTACCCTTCCAGCGGTCGACGTTGGAATACTGGGATGTGGGTACGTTACACATGCGTAACCCTTCGTAACCTAATATATATCATCTCGAAATCTGGTGAAGATATCCCAAAAATCAGGAAACCAAATCATCAACATCCTGCAGCTCGAGGGCTTTTCGTGGCGCTCCGTGCGTCTTGGTGGGGATTGTGTGATGAGTTTTTGTATTGTATGGTGTTTGTTGCCAACATCCACAAAGGAGAGGTGGTTGTTGGCCTGGTCTAGTGGGTTTCCTCTTCAAAAGCGACCTTGAAGACGTCGTCATAATAATCGGCAAAGTGGGCGTCCAGGTCTTGACGCAGGTACTCGTCCAATTCGTCGAAGTCGCGCTTGTTGCCGATCGGCAGCACGATCGTCTTGACGCCGGCACGCTTGGCCGCGATGACCTTCTCCTTGATGCCACCCACGGGAAGCACCTTGCCCACGAGCGACAGTTCACCAGTCATCGCGAGGTCCTGTTTCACGTTCCTGATCAAACAAAACTCGAGTCAGTCCCCGGATCATGACAGGCCCACTGACGACGGAAAGGCAATACGTACTTGTTCATGGCGAGCGAGAGCATGGCAGTGACCATGGTACAGCCAGCCGACGGGCCGTCTTTAGGCGTGGCGCCTTCAGGGACGTGCAGGTGGATCTGTGCCTCCTCGAAAAAGTTGTTCTCGACGTCGATCTTCTGGAGCTTGTGGCGAGCGTATGTGTACGCGATCTTGGTGCTCTCTTCCATAACGGAGCCCATCTGGCCCGTCGTAAGCAGACCCGACTTGTCGTTCTTAGAAAGGATCTCCGTTGTCTCGATGTACAATGACGATCCGCCCATAGCCGTCCAGGCAAGACCCATCACAACGCCAGGCACGAGCTTGTCGTACATGCGATCCCTACACACACAAGAATCAGTCCCAACGAACCACACCACCATGATCTACAGAGTAACTTACGACTGGAAGATCGGCTTGCCCACGTATTTGTCGAGCTTGTCAGGGGTGATCAGGAACCGGTCCTTGTCCGCCGAAGCTTCGTCCGCTTCTTGCGTTGGCGCATCCGTCGCAGCTTGGGCTTCGGCGTCGTCACCAGTCACAGTCTCAGCCTTCTCGATGTCCTGAACGACCTCCAGCGCAATCTTTCGGAAGATGCGCTCGACGTGCTTTTCCAGGTTTCGGACGCCACTCTCGCGGCAGTAGCGCTTCACAAGCGTGAGGATCGCTTCGTCAGTGAGACCCAGCGACTCTGGCGTCGTCATCTTTGAGTCCTCGCCTAGACCAGTGCGGTCAATGATCTTCGGCACGAGGTACTGCTTGGCGATTGCGAGCTTCTCTGGCGAGTCGTATCCGGACAAACGAATCACTTCCATACGATCAAGAAGAGGACCCGGAATCGTGTCGGTCACGTTGGCCGTGCAGATAAACAGCACTCGAGAGAGATCAACTGGAACGTCCATGTAGTGGTCCACAAACGCGTTGTGCTGACCAGGATCGAGCAGCTCCAGAAGTGCCGAAGCAGGATCGCCCTGGTATCCACGTCCAAGCTTGTCGATTTCATCGATCAAGATCAAAGGGTTCGAGCTCTGGGTGGTCTTCAAGCACTGAATCACCTTGCCCGGCATGGCGCCAACGTACGTGCGACGGTGGCCCTTGATCTCCGCAACATCACTCAGACCGCCGACGGAGAAACGGTAGAACTCACGGTTCAGCGAGCGTGCAATGGAGTGGCCGATACTGGTCTTGCCGACACCAGGAGGGCCGACGAAGCACAGGATCTTACCCTGTACACCTCCCTTCAGCTTCGACACAGCGATGAACTCCAGAATACGCTCCTTGATATCGGTGAGTCCGTAGTGGTCTTCATCCAGGATCTGCTTGGCCTTGGCGAGGTCGAAGTTCTCTTCAGTGGACTTTCCCCACGGCAGCTGCGTGAGCCAGTCGAGGTAGTTGCGCGTGACGTTGAATTCGGACGAGTTCTTCTCGAGCATGGAGAGCTTATTCAGCTCCTCGTCCACGACTTCCATGACGTTCGCAGGGATGCTGCCAGCCGGGCACGCAGCCAGTCGCTCGCGATACTTGGAGATCATGGCCTCCTTGTCATCCTTCTCCATGCCGAGTTCCTTCTTGATCGCCTTGAGCTGCTCCATGAGCAGGTACTGACGCTGGTTCTTCGACACCTTCTCTTCGACCTGCTCCTTGATCACCTGCTGGACCTTGCTGAGCTCGAGCTCCTTGGTGATCAGCTCCAAGGCCTTCTTCAGTCGCATCTCGCAGTTCATTTCCTCCATGACCTGCTGGAGTTCTTCGCCGTCGGCAGTCGTCACGGACGCAGCAAAGTCGGCCAGCTTGTACGGGTTGTGGATGTCAATACGCTGCGAGAAGTACTGCATGTGCTCCTTGAACAGCGGGTTCATCTTGACGATCTCACGCAGCGTCGCGACGATCTCATTGGAATACGCCCGAATGAGCTTGTTCTTCGGGTCGTAGTCCGGGTTCTCCAGCGAGCTGATGGACACACGCAGTGGCGGACCGATGTCGTGCACGCCGTCAATGATGATGCGGCGGTGCGAGACCATGAGCACTTGCACCGAGTTGGAGTCGAACGGAAGCAAGTTGTCGATGCGTGCGAAGCTGCCCACCTTGTGGATCTCGCTCAGATCCTTGATCAGATCCTCACCGCCTTGCTTCGATGGGTCGTTCAGCAGACTCCCCATCGCGTTGTTCATCGCCGCCGAGCCTGCGCCGGCTCCATTCGCAGCTGCCTTCTTCAAGAACACGCCGACGTACTGCTGGCCGCTCTCCTTCAGTGCAAGCAGCGCCTTGGTCACGTCCGGGTTCGTGATGGTCATCGGAAGCACGACGCCTGGGAAGAACGGACGGCGGTGGGCTGGAATAGCCAGCACGTGTGGGTAGTTGGGCGCGTTGTCGCCTTCTCCGAGCCGCGCGACCGAGTTCTCGACGACTTCGACCGTCGGCTCCTCGCCACTGCTCGCGGCCTCGGCCGTCTTGCGGCCACCACGACGGTGGTGCTTCTTGCGTGGGCTGGACGCCGCGTCACTCGCGTCTCCGCCCTCTGGGTTCTTGGCGTCGTCGCCGGCGTCACTGGAGAAGCCACGCACGGCGAACGACGAGGAACGCCACACAAGTGGACTCGAGACGACGTGGCCGCGCTGCGTCGCGAGCAGCAGCGACCGCGGCGGACTGGAGACAGAGGCGCTGGCACTGCAGCTGAGTTGCTGCGCGCGGCGCGTCGAGCTGGAGAGCCGTCGCAGCACGCCCATGGTCGCCATGGGGACTGCTGGCCAATGCTACGTGAGGTAAGATCACGGAAGACAATTGTCGGTTGCCGACCGACGTGCATCGCGTTGCCACCATCGCCGAACATCTTGGATGTGGACCACACCACATGGGCCGGTTAAACGAGCCGACCCGGATGACGTTTAAACCTCACGCAACATAGGAAAACGGGTGGGTTCAGGAGATGGACACGTTGACCCGCTTTGACTAGCATAAACTCGAACGTGATCGAAGCGAGCGGAGTGATGGTCGATGATGAACAATCACGTGTACCGTACAGTATCTACCCGAATAGAGTTCTATACACCTCGCCATTGTGACTGACGCCGGATGTCACTAATTTGACGAGGGGCATCATCCGAGGTCGTCAAGATGTTGGAGTGCGTGGCGAAGCTGCTTCAGCTGCGTGAAGTACCGCTCCTTCTCGTGTGTGAGCTGCTCGTTCTGGACACGAAGAGCCTTCACTTCTCGCACGAGCACCTTGCGTTGTGACTATCAGAACATGCACGTCAGTTGACTGTGTCAAGCCCCAAGATAAACCCTCCATTTTTACAACTCGTACCTTGAGCTGCGTGTCCAGGTCTCTCTTCTCGTCCGTTAAGAGCGTCACCATGTCGTGGACAATCTAATCGCAGATAAAAGGACTGTGAATGACAAGCCACGATCTCCGACCTTCGGTTGGGCCAACGTACCGTTACTTTCGCTTCGTGTTCGTCGCGGACTCGCCGCAGTTCGCCGATGAGCTCTTCGTTTTGCTTCGCCAGTCGCTTGCTCGTCAGCTCGTACTCTTGTATCCTGGCGTCGAGGAAGCCCATGATCTCGCGGTCCATCGCGTTCTGTTCCTCTTTCTTTGCCTGGCCTTCCATCATCGTCGAAAGACGATCTTCCAGTTCTTTCAGCTTCTCCATGAGGAAGTCCCGCACACTCTCAGCACTTTGTAGACGGGCGGCAATGTCTTCTTTCTCGGCTTGCACTTGAGACAAATGGCTCTTCAATTGACGAGCACACACACACGTTAGCCACACATCAACGAAACCAGTTTGCAAGGCTGTTTTTCACGTACCTCCAGCGTCTTCACGCGCGTGGACATGTCGTGGAACAGCTTGATCTCGTCCTTCTTCAACGACTTCACGATCATAGCTGCTTTAGCTCGCTGAGCCCGTTCTTTCTCGCTGAAGGTCGGCCCTGGACCGATACTGCTCTGGCTGCGAGCCTTCATGACGCCTTGCTTAAGTGCAGACGCCGGCGGCGACGGCTCCACGACTGGCTGCGGCTTCTTCATCATCACAGAATTTGGCGGCATTCCAAACAGCGTGTGGACGCGTGTCATCATCGTACGGCTCGTGAGGTTGACAGCAAACACACTGTTGGCGTCCAAGTGGGCGAACACATTCATGAGCACTTTGTCGGAATAGCGTGCCAATGTATCGTTTTCCGGTGCCGTTTCAAGCTGATTCGAAGGCTCCGATACAGCAACAGCGACTGGCGAAGACACTGGCGATGAAAACAGGCGTGGTGTCGAGCTCACGTAGCTGCTCGCGGCTCGAGAGAGTCCGTTGCCATTGCTCTTGGTAGTCGCCACGCCACTGGTTTTGAGCAGTTTCTGGATGCTGTTCTTGCGATGAAGCTCACGGATTTCACGTTGGGCGTTTGCGAGTTCTTTGGGAAGCTGTGCAGTCAGACGGAGTTGCTCGTGGGCTTGCGCGAGGTCCTTCTCGAGCTGTTCTTTCACAGCGAGCTCGGCCATCACGACACGAAGGTGGTCCTGCAGCCGAACCATAATCGCCTGTCCTTCTTTCTCCACAGCGAGCGCGTAGTCAAACGCCTGTGAGGTAAGCACACAGCGACGGACAGTCAATTATGCTGCCACAGGTTCGAGAAGTATGGCGTGGGATTCGTACCTGTTGCCGCTCTTGGATGAGAGCGCTCTCTCGCTGCTGGTGCTCCAGCACCGAATTCTGGGCGACATGGAGATCGTTCTTCAAGCGCGCTACTTCACAGTCGCGCTCGCACGTCTCCACGTCGTAGACCATCTCGCCAAGCACTTGATGGACCTGCATCATCATCATCATCGTCGTCACCATCAGCTCTTTCCCCCGGAGTTGCCACACATCTACAGGTCCTCTCACACCTCTGAGAGTATCATTCGATTGTACCGAAGCTCCTCTTCCTCCTTCTGGAGAGTCTGGGAGACGAACTCGCTCCCTCGCGGCAGCAGACCCACACATAGCGTCGCCATGATGAGGACCGCTTCCTTCGATTAGACTTCTTCGATATCTGCAGTTTGTGAGGACTGAAAAACAGAATGCATTCTACTAAGTACGATCTTGCGTCTGGCTTCTCTATTCCCCCGTGAGAGTGACAGGGATACACTTGGCGACGTACGCCGCTGGCAAATGCGAAGGGAAGGGGATCTTCGAGCCTTCCGTGCGAGGACGTGGCAGCACGACACGTCTCTCGGACGCTGCTGGACGCTTCTTGGATCGTGGTTGGTCCTGCTGGTTACTGGGCATTACCTGGAGGACGGTGGCCTTGGCGAAATTGATCGGTTTCCCAGATTTGGCCGCACTGGCGAGCATCTTCATCGCCTCCATTTCTTTCTTGCGCGCTGCTCGCACGTCGGCCTTTAGCGTATCGTTGTCAGCAGCTAGTGTGTTAATCTAGGGCAACAGAACTGTACAGTCAGTGAGAGGTATCGTTGAGGTTGCCGCTGTGAAGTAGGACATACCCGGCCTTCGAGACGGAGCTCCTTCTTCTGGAAGGCTCCGAATTGAGACTGAAGCTGTCCGTTCTGTTGCTGCAGGGCCGCCAGCTCGTACTTGGAAGCATCTAATTGGCGCCTCATGGTCTCAATCAACTCGTCTTGCTCTGTAAGGCGTTGGCGAAACGCTGTTGCTTGGTGGCGAAAGCCCTCGAGCTGGCTCCTCTGGGTTTTGATATCATTAAGCTCACGCTGCAACGCCCGCACTTTCAACCGCTGTTTGTCCTCCTTCTCCGTGATCTAGAGCGAGCACGAGTTCAACTTTGGTGTACATCGAGCCATCAAATACACCTCGCCATACTGTACCTGCTTGTTGTCGAAGACCAAGTTCGTAATGATGCGGTGGACCAAATCAGTCGGTAATGCTTCGATCAACGCAGCTATGACGACACGATGAGCTGCGTCAGTGCTGGTATAACCTGAAAAAGGAGGCGCCATCTACATACCTTCATGCTCTGGAGCAGTCATGACCTTGTCCATACACACGGCCTGGAAGTTGCGCGTGATACATCGCAGACACCTACCTCACCATTCCTCCTGTTAGCACAATATCGACCATCTACCACATTTAATCACTACGTACAGGTCAACGAGCGACGGAACCTTGAGTTTCTTCTTTGGCTTCTTCGCTGCCTTGGCAGCCGCCTCTGCAGCCTCCGCCGCCGCTGCTTGCGCCTCGAGATCCGGCAGCAGCGCGCGACACCGGCGCACGTGAATCTGAAGCGACGCGGAGCCGAATCCGAGGCGACAGTGCGGACAAAGAGACACACGTGGGCCCAGCGCAGGGCCTCCGCCCAAGTGGCCTGGTAACTGAGAGGCGAGCTCAGCCAGGGCAGCGGCGTCGTCGTCCTCCAAGCGAGGACTCGGTGCGGCCTGCATGATGGCTGTTGAGAGTCCAATTTGCGTTTGTGTCTTTCTACCTCAAAGTCTCAGCACCTTAGCAACGATACTATTGGCTGAAATCAAACTATATAGAATTATAGCCAATCAAGAGCGTAGTAGATACCGTCATTCTAGGTGCAACTACTGCAGGAGTGAAGGTAGAGCTAGGATACTCCATGGCTTCGTGTCACCGTGCCTGGATTGACTGAGTCACACCCTGAGGTAATCCTTCATGCCTCCCCATGAGGCAGGCTCTCCCTTTGCGTCCGTGGGAGCCGTCTTCGATCTCAACCATTCCTCAAAACACAGAGCGACACCAATATGCCCAGCATCGACCTCGCTTCAAGCGGCCTCTGCGTCCGACTACTCACTCGCGAACATCGTGGTTCGCCCAACACAGCCCCACCAGATCAGCATCGCGCGTGACCTACTCACCGACGGGTTCTGGGATAACCCAGCCATGTGCCTGATCGATTTGCACGCGAAATACCCGAGAGCGGAGAAGTAAGTGCACGAAACTGTGGCCAAGCTCATGATCAGCTACTCGTATCTGATCTACCACGGCGACGAAGTCATCGGCCACGCCTGTATGACACCCGAAAACGAAAGTGTCGTTCCATCGGTACTTACCGTCGTCCGCCACGCGTGGAAGATGCCATACAAATTCGACCTTCGATTCACCAGTCAACTCTTCGACTTCATGGATCTCATTGAAAAGCAGCCCGAGCCGTACCTGAAGCAGTACCAGCCAGCAGCCAAACTAGACTGGTTAACGGTCAAGACCGAGTGGCGAGGACGCGGAGTTGGACTCCATGTCGTCAACGATTTCGCCACAAAAGGCCTGGACCGCGTTCTGCTGATCACACAGACCACGAACGCCGTGCGGTTGTATGAGCGCACGGGCTTCAAGACAGTGAAACCACACAATTCGCACCAAGAAGGGTCGCGAGTGCGACAACTGGTGCATGGTCTACCATGCCAACCCACAAGCCTCCAGCTTCTAACGTTAGCTCATGCGTACGATACC